>PVKE010043950.1:0-13183 GCA_004027555.1 Craseonycteris thonglongyai | reverse complement strand
CCTCACTCCAAGAGCCCTGTCTTCAAAAGGTGCTCCCTCACAGACAACCTTTGGAGCTCAGCTGTGTCTCCTCTGTGAATCAGGGGTGCCGAGCTGCTGCGGGCTGGTGCCCTGCTCTCACCCCACCCGCCGGGAAGTGCCGCCGCCCTGCTCCACAGTCCCTGTGCCACTTTAGGCTCTGTGATCTGATTAGGGCACCACGTGTCGCCCCTTGAGTTGGGATGTTAAATTGTCCACATTCCTGTGGGGCTTCCACGCTCCCTAGGTCTCGGCTTCCAGCCCGCCCTGGGTCTAGCTCCACTTTGGCTGTAGTTCCCCAATCCCCCTTTGTTTTTGCCAGCCCCAGGCCGCGCTCCGCGCTCTGTTCCTGTCCCCAAACTGCTCCTTCTCCCTCCCTCTCCCGCTCTCCCCTTTTTCCTCTAACCTTTGTGTGTTGTTCTGCTTTGTGTGGTTCTCTCAGTTGAGGGTGCTTCTCAGGGTTTCCCCTGTGGGTTCCTTTTTGTTCGTAAGTCCCTTCCCAAGTAGGTGTTTGGGTTCTCCTCTCATGCCGCCATCTTGCTCTCTCACCATTTTCTCTTAATTCTACTGATTCAATTTAATTACTACTAACTGATCTAAGTTTTTTGTTTTGTTTGTTTTCTTTTCCAGATTCAGTCTTGGAAGACTGTATGTTTTCACAAATTTATTTTTTCTGCATTATCAAATTTGTTGGTGTGTAATTGGAGGTACTATTTCCTTATGATTCTTTGTATTGGTTGTAAGTTCTCTTTTCTTTCTCATTGTATTTATTTGTGCTCATATTTTTCATGCTGAGTCTAATTAAAAATTTATAAATTATGTCTATCTTTTCAAAGAAGCAGTTTTTAGTTTAATTGAGCTTTACTAATGTGAGTTTAGTTTGGATGTCATTCATTTCTATTCTGTTCTTTAGAGCTTCCTTTATTCTACTAGCATTGGGTTTTGTTTCTTCTTTTTCTAGCTCCTTTAGGTATAAGGCTAAATTGTTTATATGAGATTTTTCTTATTTCTTTAAGGCCTATATGGGTATAAACTACTCTTAGAACTGCATTTGATTTGTTCCATAGAATTTTGAATGTTATGTTTCCATTTTCATTTGTTCAAGGTATTATTATTATTTTTTAAATTTCCTCTTTGATATTTTTGTTGTTGACCCATTGATTGTTTATTAGCATGCTGTTCAATACTTTGTTTTTTATGTTTTCTTCTTCTAAGTGAATTCTAATTTCATATAACTGTAGTCAAAAAAGATGCTGAATATAATTTTAATATTAAATTTTTTACTTATTTTTTGGCCTCACATGTGATCTATCCTAAAGAATGTTCCATGTGCATTTGAAAATAATGTGTATTCTGCTATTTAGGGATAGAATCTTCTGTGTATATCTATACTATTAAGGCTATTGTGTTGTTTAAAGGCCAATGTTTTCTTGTAGATTTTCTCTATGGAACATGTATCTATTGGTGTAATCGGGGTATTAAAGTTCCCTAGTATTATTGGATCACTGCCAATATCTTCATTTATATCTGTTAATATTTGATTTTTGTATTTAAGTGCTTTTATGTTGTGTGCATGTTTATAGGTTATATCCTTTAGATAGATTGACCCCCTCATCATTATGTAATGCTCTCCTCTAACTCTTTTCATCTTTGTTTAAAAGTCTATTTTGATGATATAAGTACTACTACCCCAATTCTCTTTTCATTTCCTTTTGCATGAAATCTGTTTTCTATATTTCACTTTAGTTCTATGTGTGTCTTTAGATCTGAAATGAGTCTTTTAGACAGCATATGTAAGAATCCTTTTTTTTTTTTTAAGTCCATTCAGCCACCCTATGTCTTTTGATTGATGCATTTAGTCCATTTATATTTAAGGTAATTACTGACAAGTATAAACTTTTTATTATTTTGTTAATTACTTTCTGGTTGTTTCTGTAGTTCTCTATTTTTTTTAATTCTTCTCTTGCTCTTTTCCATTGCAATTTGACAATCTTTAGAGTGATGTCTGGATTCTTTTCTCATTATTTGTTGCATAGCTATTATAGGTTTGGTTTGTAGTTACCATGAGATTAATCTATAACAATCTACATACGTGAAGTTTGGTTTGTAGTTACCATGAGATTCATCTATAACAATCTATATACATGGCAGTAAATTTAAACTGATGATCACTTAAGCTTGAAAGCATTTTTAAAACCCTGCATTTAACACCCCTCCCACATTTAATTTTTGCTGTCATACAGTATTTTACATCTTGTGTGTGTGTGTATGTTTGTATGAGTATGTATCCCTTAATCATTGTAGATATATGGGTAGGTGATTTTATTACTCTTGCATTTTAATGTTTAAATCAACTTTATGAGTGGTTAATCTACTATCTTTACTATATGCTTGCCTTAACCATTAGACATTTTTATTCATATATTTTCTTATGTCTAATTTAGCCTTTTCCACTTACTGAAGTCCCACTTGGTGTGTTGGGGCCAGAGACACTTAGGAGGATGTCTGACGCAGGCCAGAACCACCCACTGGTAGGGTCCCTATTTAAGAACAAGGTCACCAGCCGAGAGTATCAGGGAAAGAGTCATTTGTGAAGGCCTCCAGTGTAGGCCAAGGCCACCCACTGGGAATAACAAGCAGGTTGGGTTGAGTGGATCCTCAGGAATACCTGGTTTGGACAAATAGTGTTAGAATGAAGAATATAATGGATGACTCCTGCTAGTGGCAGGACAACTAGTTGGAGAGAAAGTAAGAAAAATGTGTTTACTAGCAATTTTGTCCCATAACAAATTCCAACAAATTATTTTCTCTTCAGCACTTGCCCAAACTTAGCAAATGCATCATCTTTACATGAGATCCAGGCACTTTTTAAATTGCTACTCCTGCACTGGAACTCTGATCAATTGACTTTGTGCTCTAGCCCTTTAAGAGTGGCATCTCAGTTTCCTACAGTTCTTTGGCTTTCCTGGATGTAAGCCCCATTTCATTTTCAAAGTTATATATTATGGGGGCTCCAACCCCTTGTTCCTCAGGGAGAAACTCTGTGGTTGTGTTATCCCTTCTGCTTATGAGTCTCTGATTTAAAGATATGGGCCCTGACTGGACTCGATCTCTACCCCTGCAACCCTCTGTCATATGGCTTTTTATTTATATCCTTAAATGTAAAAAATCTGTTCTGCTAGTCTTCGGGTCATTCTCAATTGCTCTATCTATATATAGTTGCAGTTTCAATGTGTCTGTGGAAAGAGGTGAGTTGAGGGTCTGCCTATTTTCCCATCTTGACTTTAAAAGATAATGACATTAAAAGTACATTAAACACAATAATTTCTCATTATCTTACTCATTGCTCAAACTTACAATTTTATAGATGTTTCAAGATTGCTAACCCATATCACAGAGAATACCAAACTTAAAAACTAGAGAGCAATATTTGTTTATATTCATTTAGGTATGTGTTATACTAAAGTCTAAAACATATTAGTTACATTGAGTTCTAAAACATATTTGAGCTCAGTATAACATTTTACTTTTAAGCATATTACTTATATTTAGGTATTTATTACATATTTATTTACATATAGTGAAATACACTTTATTATTAGGCCCTTATACACATTAAACATAATGTAGAAAACTTAAGTGTGCTAACAGATGAAGTTTGGAATATTCATTTGCCTGTGAAACACATACCCTTAATAAGATTTAGAGTGTTTTATATGAACATAAAAAGTTTCATTGTGGCCCTCCCTACCCATAACCCCATTTATTCTTCGGAAACGTACAGTACAGAATCTTCTGGATCCAGGTTCTTTCACTAATCCATGTGTGTGAGTGTGTGTCTGTGTGTGTTTAATATTTATCTACATTTATAAATTATATCAAGAGTTTATGTATTTTGTAGGAAAATAGTGCATTGTCTGAATATGCTACATGTTTTTCTCGCTTCTGGTATTACATAATTGATACTTATTATAGACTCCATTCTAAAACATGTTTTGAGCTCAGTATAACATTTTATTTTTAAATAAGCCATAGATAAACACCTTGAATAAACACATCTAAGTTGTGCAAAGTGTCTTTTAACAGACTGATTGTATAGAAACAATATATATATATATTTTAAGGTGAAGCAGCAAATTTTATTTAAAAAGAAAAAAAGTAAAAGCACTCTAATGAGAGGGGCACCCGGAAGTGGAATGCCCTCTGAAAAAAAGGAAAGCTCTCTAGAGAGGACATCTGAAACTGGAATGCCCCTATATAGAAACAATTCTGACAGTAATAGATTATTTGACCCATGAAACAAATAATCTCCTCTACTTAGTACTATATTCTATAATATAACATTATATTTCATTCACAATTTGCTGGGAACTTTTCTAGTTGAATACATAGGAAAATTAATTTGTTTTTATCTAATAATGTGTCATATTTTAACTTTGTTGAGCCAAATTCTCTGGGATTAAAGCCCAAAGCAGGTAAACTATCCAATGATTGACATGGTTTTCTGCTAATCACATAATCAGTGACTCACTCAGAAGCTTTCATTTTTAAACGTACCTGTATACCTATATAAAGGCACCTGAGGAATTTCAGGTTGTGATTATTTTGAGCTAGTTTAATTAGAATAAATATTTATGCTTTGTGTACTCTTACTTGCTTACAATTTTCACTCATTTGCTTATCAATTGTCTCCATGTACCTGACACAATTTGATGCAAAATTGCAAAGTATTGGATTGTGCTACTACATCTTGAAAGTCTATTTAAATCCTTTTAAAGTGATTTGGTTATTATCCTTGCTGAATTATTTTTGCTAAAATCATTCTTTCATCTTGCCAGATATTTTAATCTGCTTTTGTTTTAAGGTAAATTCTCCCCACTTACTTATGTTGACTATTTCTAGTATACTTTACCTGAATGATCCCCACAGTCTGAAAAGAAATATTAAAATATGTCACTTATTTGTTAACAAACCAAATATATGTTTCCCATATATTCCATCTTTTCACCACCCCCACAATGCTTTACTACTTATTCCCTTTATAGTTATTTTAATGTTCCATATTATTTCCCCAACTGTATTAACCTTCCACATTTATATATATATATATAACTGAATTCTAACATCCTTTAGGAATCCAATTCAAAGTTCACCTCCTTTGAGAACATTTTTTTTTCAAGGCAAAAATGTTTTTCTGTGATCTGTTATAACAAGAATAATTGTCAGTTGAATCTACCCTGAGGCTTACTTACCCAGAATTTTCCAGAAAGTATTTGCCTTAAGAACTCACTCTGGTATCTTTGCCGCAGGCTCAGGACATGACCCAACACTTTCAGAGCAGCAGTAGAGAGATTTCTGACCACCTCACATGAGAAAAATAAACTGTATAGTTGGGAAAAAAATAATTTATGACTACTGATATATTTTGTCCCAAGCATCTTAGTGAGATTCTAAACTCTTCAAATTATCTATAGTTAGTAGAACATACCCGTAACTGCGGGTGAGAGTTAATTGGTGAAAGTTACTGCCAAAATGCGTTAAAACTCTTTTAAAATACAAAAAGTTGCAAAAGTATTTTGATTTAAGTACATATAGTAATAGAAAAACTTCAAGCCTTATTACCAGAAAAAAAGGTATTATGGATACCTTTAGATTTTTCTAGATTTAACATAAAACTACAATAAGCCTATGTTTATAGTCCATTGATTATCAGAAGTAAGTATTTATCAATAGCTGTCTAAGGACCAAAAACATTGATATATATTAATCTCATTTTCTATGGCTAAATGTTTCAACTGATATTTGGTAGATACGGTTTTTAAAAAGGTAGATGACTAAATTATCCATTAACACAGACTTCACTATAAAGCCAAAATTTTAGTGTTTGAATCAGTTCAGTATTTTGGAAGGCATTTTATCTTCTAACTGTACACATTTAAAATAAAATTTAAAAAGAAAATATATCAAGTTGAATAAATAAGTTTTCTTTGAAATAAGATTTTTTAAAAGATGTGTTATTGTTTTTACAGAGAGACAGAGACAGTGAGAGACAGAGAGAAGAGAGAGTGCCCAGAGCAGTCTCCATAGTTGTACATCATCAGTTTGTGACATGGTTTTATTCTGCACAGAGTGGGAACTGTGCTGGGGACTTCCCGCAAGGGAGGCATGCCCCCTCATGCTAGATGCTGAACCCAGGGGCAAGAACCAAACTGGGGGTCTCCTGCATGGCAAGCACAGCCCAGTTCAGCATGTGGGTCTTAATGAGCTGGACCAGGATTTGATCCTTGGTCCCCAGGGCTGCAAAGTGAGCACTTAACCCACTGTGCCACTGGACTTCCCAAGATTTATTAAGGAATGTATTCTATGTTATTCTTTTTAGTTGAAATTTTTGTAGTATTGTAAATTATTAAAATATTGCCAATTTTATATAGATCCCTGTTTTGGTGATGTCATTTTAGTGATATATATATATATATATATATATAGTTTTAATAGAGAATGTGAAGTACCTTTTAGTGGAAGAATTAACCATGGTCATGTAAAGAAGAAACTCACTAAATGACATAAGCCAAGATATTTAATGCTGCTTTTATTATTGCCTAGAATTCTAAGTTCTATAAATTATGGCAATTTGAACTAGTACTAATGATACATTTTAAAGTTATTTTTGTACATTTTACAGAATTGCAGACAAGAATGTGCCATTAATACAAATGTGTCTCGAGTGAAAAACCACACAAAAACTGGTTTTACATATATTTTAAAATATGGAAATATCTTTTTTTGGGGCAGAGGTTTTAATAACTGTTCCTCCTTTGCCATCTCTGCCATTCTTTAATTGCACAAATTTAATATATTTGCATGTTTACTACTTCTGCTGAGTATCATATCAGTAATTTTTTAGCTTCCATCTAAAATTATTTTTTCATTCATGTTTCATAAATGATTAAATATTTTGCCAAGAATTTATACATGTTTTGATACTTTAACAGTCTCATTTCAGGTAGTGTTCATGTTCTAAAATAACTAAATTATAATGTTGTATTTTGTTTTTTCTGGATAGAAACATTTTTTATATTAAAAAAAAATTTTTTTTTGTTTATTTATTTTATTAATTTTTGACAGAGAGAGAGAGAGAGAGACAGAGACAGAGACAGAGATAGAGACAGAGACAGACAGAGCTGAACTGGGGGAGCTCCCAGTTCAGCATATGGTTCCTCACGGACCAGGGCCGGGATTCGATCCTTGGTCCCCGGCGCTGCAAAGTGAGCACTTTACCCACTGAGCCTTCCCGGCTTCCCCCTTTTTTTATATTTTAATGCTATGTGTATAACTAAACCAAGCACTCTAATGTCTTTGCAATTTCCAGGAATAAAAGCTGTAATTTTATACTGTATATTACATTGAATGAAATACCCTGTAGTTGCCTTTGACAGTAGTAAAATTATATTTCTCATATAATTTAATTAATAATTTGAGGGGATAAAATATTTAATGACATTTATCATAAAAATATTTCAGGTTGCTTTTTAAACATTAAGTCATTAATTCTCATACTACTGATAAAGGTAATTATGTATTCAACAATACTTCTTTATTTGAATTCTATTCATAGTCATTCATAAAACTTACATACTAAAATATTTGTGATTGTGTCATTTCACAATTAATCAATTAATCTATATTCTTATATTAATTTTCCTGATATAGTCATGACACTATGCTAATTTGAATAAAGGACATTGAAATAAAATTAAGTATGATATTTCTGCTATTTAGGTTTAGACTTGTACAGACTCATGGTCTCCACTTAGGTAATATGTGTGTTTTGAAGAAACAGTAAAAATAATTAATTTTGCATTTAGAAGAAAATGAAATGTCTTGTTCCTTGAAGGTAACTGGATAGGAATGAAAATGTGTTGATATCAAAGCCCTATTAGACTCATTTATTATATATTTTACCAACAGATATCTTATTATTTTAAAACACTGAAAAAGCCACTATGCCTGGGTAACAGGTTTGACATTTATAATGTAACATAAATTGTTTTGATATAATTACTTTATTTTGTTTTAAGATAACACTACATTCATGCAATAGAGTGGGATGGGTTAATAAATATTTATGTAATGATTAAACTAAAATCAATAATAACTAAATGGTAAGTTCAAGGCAGACACAAGCCCACTTTGAAACTGAAGAGGCAGTCGACTGGGGACTAAAAACTGGAAAAATATAACATAGAAGAGGGAAATCAAGGACTGAAGGCATCAAAAGCCTTTTCCTTATACATTTTATCTTAAATCTTGGTGAAAGTTAGCAAGCTATTAGAACACATAAAATGTAGTGTCAACTCTTAAGTTATCGTTGTAGAATGCTGCAATCCTTAAGCCACCAAAGTTCTAATAAGTCAATAATATAAGCACCTTATTCCAGCACTTTAGTACTGTCTATAGTTTGGCTATCCTATCCTCACTCTTCCATTTAGAGATAAATATATAAAAAAGCTAATAATGTAATAGCTAGTATTTTAAGTAACTAAAAAATATAAAAAAGTGTGATGAGCACTTTGATATTATCTGATAGTGTTACTATTTTTATCTACCACACATATGAACAACATAAATCTTAGGAAGATTAAGCAAGTTGGTCAAGATCATACCACCAGAGAGAGCTAGATTCAGGATTTGAAGATTGGCCCAATTCCAGATCCCACTTCTCTGTTCAATTCCGGGAGCCCGACAGGAGCATCAAAGAGACATATAATTAGGGATTTTGTAAGTTCCTTATACATTTTTAAAACTTTGTGGGTCTTTTCAATAATTATAAATGCATACCGGTATGTAAGTTTTGGATTATCTTGGCAACCACTTAAAAAGAGAATGCTACTACTCCATATCAATATAAACTTCCACTGACATTGAAAATCTTATTGGTGGCAAGTGCTAACTTCATTGTCAGGGAATACTGTAGCACTGAGAAAAATAAATTAATTTAGTCCACAGTTGTATATCTAAATATGTGAACACAATTGCACATTGTATAATAGTGAATTTAAAGAACTGTTGAGGCAGAAATGAAAATGGTATTGTAATATGCCAAACTAAGAAGAATATGTTTGTTGCAGTCAATGTTATGCTCAGTTTAAGACATGTAAAAACATTTATTACACTATACTAATACTGATGGTTTATACATGGTTTCTTCAATTTAATTTATGTGTAAAATATAATTATATAAGATATTATATATAATAATACTATACACCTATATAATCATTGAATGAAAGCTGAAAACAAGTGATATTACACTTACTTTTACTAATATAATACAAAAAAAACAACAATTATAAAAAGTATTTTTCTTAAAACAGTTATCCAAGTTTTATTCAAATTAGAAGCATTCATTTATAAAGCATAACCTTAGACATATCCTTCATCCTTCTGCATATGCTTTATTAGTATTTTGTTGCTGTTGTTGTTTAGTAATAGTTCACCTGCACAGATGTTAGTAATATTTTTAAATTTTAATCCAATAGCTACTGTGAATAAAAATATATAAGTACAGCAAAAAGTTAAAAATCCAATAGATAATGAAGGAAACAATGATGCAAAGCATGTTAATATCTTTTGGTTGACATACCTTTCTAAAATAAGACCTCTGGCAATGGATTTAAATAGATAAAATAAAAGTTACTGAGCGTGTATAGCTTACTATATTTGCCTTCACGAAGCTTAACTTAAATATAGTTGTTTCTACTGAAAATGCATACATTCGAATCTCAGCATAAGGCTATGGATAGGCTCTTTCAATTTGTATATGTGATACAGAAAGTTTTTTTGAGAGCATACTCTATACTCACTGTTCCACATTCTCACTTCCACTTCTTTTTCTCATCCATTAGCCTAATGTTTTTCTTAGTACTCTAGTAAAATAGCAGCCATTAATGCATTCAAAAATTTATTCATAACATGCTCTTTCTGTACGTGTTGACCTCTATTTATCATTTCTCTCCCTTGACCAATCTACTGTCAGTTTCTGTGACACTAAACCCTTCCAGTATTCTTAAAACACTATTAGAGACTCATGTGTTCTCAGTTTCCCTCACAACCACATCATCCTTTACACAGCATTTGAATATTGCTCTTTCTCCTAAGATATTATTACTACTATCTATAAAATTTATTGAAACATCATCTATAACTAATGTTCAAATTACCACCCATATTTTAAAACTGTTGCCCCTGTACATTCAACATGAGGCCACCTACATTTATATTTCCAGAGACACTTAAAATCCAAAACAAAAAAAAATAAATTTACCCTTTCTCCTTTACTCTTCTTTATGTTTTTCTTACGTTGTAAATGGACTGACTCATTCATTTATCAATCTGGAGTCATGACAAATATCCTAAAATTATGATTTACTTATATCTTCATCTGCTACTTATTTTCTAGTTATTTAGCATATTCTATGGATAAAAATATTTTACATATCTTAACTGCATTTCACTGACTCTGGTTACATTTTCACTATTCTTATTTCTATCTCTTTTGGCTTCTTACCTAGCATCTGTGTGGTATTCCTTTAATTTATCCTCCATAGTCTATGAGAATGATCTTTCTACAAGGCAAATTAAACCTTGTAGCATTGTTAGTAATATTTTAATGTTTTGTTGTATTTTTAGTTTAAATTTCAAATTACTTGACCTATTTAAGAATGCCTCTCATGGCATAAGAAAAAATCTTGCATAACAAGTCTATTTTGTCTGATATAAGTATTGCTATTCCAGTTTTTGTTTGTTTGTTTGTTTTTGCTTGTTTCTATTTGCATGAAATCTCTCTTTCCATCTCATTACTTTTAGTCTATGTCTTTTTGATCTGAAGTGGATCTCTTGTAGACAGTCCCTAGTCTTCTCCTTCTCATACCCCTACAATGTGGATGTTGTTACACTTGAGGTTGCCCAGAGGTATCTCATACTATCATCTTTAAAATTCTTCTTTTTGATGTTCTGATTTGATGTTCTCAGCTACCTTGTTTTCCAAATCTCTTACTTGATACTCTGCTTCATCTAATCTGCTGTTAATTCATTCTTGTGTATTCTTCATTTAGAGTGTTGCGTTGTTCATTTCTGATTGGTTCTTTTTTATGGTTTCTATTTCTCTGTTTATGCTCACTATCTCTTTGTTGAAGTTATCATTAAGTTCCTTGGGCTCTTAATAACCAGTGTTTTGAGCTCTATATCTGGTAGATGGCTTGCTTTCATTTCCTTTAATTTTTATTTTTTCCTGGAGTTTTTCCTGTTCTTTCCTTTGGACTATGTTTCCTCATTTTGTTTCCTCATTTTGGCTGCCTGTCTTTGTTTCTATGTAAAAACTTCTAAAATAGTGTCTTTATTTCTTACTGTTTATATCCTGTGTTTGTTTTTATATTAAATTTTTGAAATAGTGTCTTTGTTTTTTCTCTTATAAAACTATCTTTTTATTCCTCAAATTATATAATTCTAGTAATTATAAAACCTAATAATTAACTGTATGCTGAGTAAAAATTTTATATTGATCTTATATAAGAAATTGAATTAAATATGTTTTGAATATATTTTCTATCATTGAAATGAAGTTTTTATACTAGTATTTTTATAATGATTTCTTTGAAGGACACTATTACTGCAGCGTTTTATATATATTAAATTTTGATACTATCTACCCAATATATCTGTATCTATGCAGCTATAACTGTTTATCTGCAATCTATAAGCATGTCAGCAAAAAGATAACCACTCAGTTCTGCCCTGTACATCCCCACATCTACCTGTATGAAATGAAACTATGTCACAACTAACAACGCACAACTATGGAGACTGCTCTGGGCCCTCTCACCTTCTCTGTGTCTCTCTCCTATCTCACCTTCTCTCAAACAATAAAATAAATCTAAAAAAAAAAAAACTAACAACAATCAATAATATTTCTTAAACAGTAGTTCACAAACAGGTTTTGCTGGCGAAAAGATTCTCATAAAAAATGAACTAGATGATTCTGGCTATTTTTATATGAAAGATTATATATATTTTCCCTATTTTAATACATTTTAAAGAAAATGATGAAAAGGCAGTTTTCAAGAGTCACAATAAACATGGTTGTTGATCTAAAAGATTGCTTTTGTGATTATGGTAGCTTAGAAGTCCTGCTTGCCATTTGCAAGCTAGAGAGCCAAGAAAGATTTTATATAATAATAATCCCAGTCCAAGCCCAAAGGCTTGAGAACCAGGAGAACTCTTGGTTCAATTTCTAGTTTCATGGCAGAAAGTTCATGTTGCAGCTAAAAATGTCAGTAAATTCTATTCAGGCTTCAAAAGATTGAGTGACATCCACTTACACTGAGGAAGGCAATCTGCCATACCCCCATTGTCTACCAATTCAAATGCTAATCGCATGTGGAAACACCTTCACTAACACACACAGAAAAAAATGTTTAACAAATAACTGGGCAGTGAAGTTGATACATATAATTAACAATCATTAATATGAAAAAGATATGTTGAGATGAGTGTTGAGAAGGGATATCACATCTTTCATCAGGTAAGAGGTTCACAAACATAAGCACAGGTGTACAAACAACCACTTTGAATTTCTTACCCTAAATGGTACACCACCTTCCCTCAGGATTTTTCATAGCTTTCCTTCAAGCAGCATCAAAACAACAAAGAATATCTTCTAATTCCTTTGAGTCTGGGAGTTATCCACCATCACCTATTTCTCTGAAGCATTGCCTTCCACACCCATGGCAGACAATAATTGCTGTCATTCTCTTCCCCTCTTTCCTTAACTTACTGAAGCTTTATATTTGGATACTGGGGAGGGTGACTATTTATCTTAGTTAAATAGTACTACCAATAAATAGATTTTTCTTATTTACCTTTTAGAGGGTATCACTTCTTAAGAATGTTGGCTTTATTCAGGAGCATGATAACACAAATTTATATGTATTTTTTGTTTCCACCACCACTATGGTTATCACTGTCTACTCTGGCTATTCTCAACCAGGTTTTCATTCTTTTCTTTGTCATCTGCTTTTGAATTAAAATATATTTAAAATGTACTCCTAATCATATATATCTATATCTATCTATATCTATCTATCTATCTATCTATCTATCTATCTAT
>PVKE010043949.1:0-13184 GCA_004027555.1 Craseonycteris thonglongyai | reverse complement strand
TTTTTTTTATATATATCTTTTTATATTTATAGAGAGTAATTATTTTATCTTCAGTGCATATTTATTTCTATTTTACTTTTGACAGATAGAGAGAGAGACAGAGACAGAGACAGCTAGAGAACCGAACTGTGGGAACTCCCCAGTTCAGCATGTGGGTCCGCCTGGGCCGGAGCCGGGATTCGATCCTCGGTCCTCGTGGCCCCAAAGAGAGCGCTCAACCTGCTAAGCCGTCCCGGCTTTCCCAGTGTTATGGTTATTTTTAAGATTAGGGTTGTGTTTAGGGTTAGGGTTAAGGTAAGGGATAGGTTTAGGGGTAGGGTGAGGGCTAGTGTTAGGCTTAGTGTTACTATTATGGTTTGTATTAAGGTTAGAATAAATGCTAGGTTTAGGGTTGCTGTTAGGGTTTGGGTTAGGGCTGAGGTTAAGTTTTAGGGTTAGGTTTAGGGTTACTGCTATGGTTAGTCTTAGAGTTAGAGCTGTGGCTAAAGGTAGGGTTAAGGTGCCTGTTACGGTTAGGGCTAGGGTTGGAGCTAAGGCTACAGTTCAGTTTAGGGTTAGGGTTATGATTGGATTTAGAGGGAGGGCTATGTTGAGGTTGAGGTTTAAATGTGGGCCAGGTCTATTGTTAGGTTTAGGTTTAGGGTTACTGTTTCATTTAGAGTTAGGATTAGGGTTTGGAATAGAACAAGGGTTAGATTCAGAGTGAGGACTAGGAGTAGCATTCGGGTTAGGGTTTAGATTAGTGTTACTGTTAAATTTAGTGTCAGGTTTAGGCCTCAAGCTCAGGCTATATTTAGGTTTAGGTATAAGATTACCATTAGGGTTATGGTTAGGTAGAGGACTAGGTTTACTGTTATGGAAAGGGTTAGTATTAGATCTAGGGCTAGGTTCAGTGTTAGGTTTAGTTTTAGGTTTACTGTTAGGTTTAGGATTAAGTTTTGGGTTAGTGTGAGAGCTAGGTTTAGGGTTCAGATTAGGTTAAGGTTGGGGCTATGGCCAGCTTAGGGGTTAAGGTGGGGTCAGGGTTATCGATAAGCATAGTGTTACTGTTAGGTTTAGGGCTGGGGCTAAGGCTATGTTTAGGTTTGGGATCAGGTTTACTGTTAGGGTAAGGGTGAGTTAGGGTAACTGTTAGGGTTAAGGTTAGGGTTACAATGAGGGCTTGGTCTAGGGGTCTGGTTATAGGTCAGCTACTGTTATGGTTATGGTTATTGTTACGGTTACTGTTAAAGTTGGGTTAGGTCTGAGGCTAAGACTAGTGTTATGGTGAAAGTAGGGTTACTGTTAGGGCTACTATTAACATTACCGTTAGAGCTAGGACTAGAGATGGGTTTACGGTTAGGTTCAGAGTGAGGACAAGGGTTAGGTTTAGGGTTAGAAATGCTCTTATTGTTAAATTTGGGTTTGGAGATAAGGCTATGCATGGTTAGGTTTAGGGTTAGGGTTACTGTTAGGGTTAGGAGTCGGCTTCGGATTACTGTTAGGGGTAGGTTACGGCTGCTTCTGAGGTTAGTCTTAAGGTTACCTTTAGGTTTACTGTAAGGATTAGGTTTAATCTTAGGTTTAGGGTCATGTTTAGGTTTAGGGTGAGGGCTAGGGCTAGGGCTGTTCTAAAGGAAAGGGTTAAGAATAGGAGTATAATTATAGTTAGTGTTATGTTTTGGGGTACTCTTAGGGTAAGGTTAGCGTTGGAGCAAAGTTTATAGTAAGGGCTTAGGTTAGGATTTTTATTAGGGTTATGGTTTGGGTTAAGATTTTGAGGTTTAAACAGTGCTAGGGTACGAGTTAGGTTTAGGGTTACTGTTTGGTTTAGGGTTAGGGCTAGAGATTGAGCAAGGGCTAGGATTACATTTAGGGTTAGGGTTACTGTTACTGTAAGGGTGAGGGTTAAGTTTAAGGTTAAGACTAGGGCTAGGGCTAGGGCTAGTGCTTGGTTTAGGTTTAGGGTTTGGGCTACTGTTAGGGTTAGGATTACTTTTCGATTTAGTGTTAGGGATTGGGCTATAGATAGGTTTAGCTTTAGAGTTACTGTGGGGTTTAGTGTTTGAGTTAGGGCTTGAAATAGGGCTTGATTTAGGGTTACATCTAGAGTTACTCTTAGGCTTACAGTTAGGGTTACCATTACTGTCAGAGCTAAGGCTACTGTTCGGGTTACATTAAGGTTTAGGGCGAGATTTCAGGTTATGTTTAAGTTTAGGGTTGCCATTAGAGTTAGGGCTCAGGCTAGAGATAGAACTAGGGCTAGGGTTGGGTTTAGGCTTAGAGTTACTCTTAGGGTTACAGCTAAGGTTAGGACTGGGGCTAAGTTTGAGGTTATGATTACGATTAGTGTTAATGTTATGGTTAGAATTAAAATTAAGAGTAGTGTTAGGTTTAGGGCTGGGCCTAAATGTTAGGTTTAGGGTTAAGGACAGGGTTAGGGTGATCTTAATATTAGGCTTAAGGTTTTGGTTAAGGTGATGGTTAGGGTTTGGGTTATTTGTAATTTCAAGGTTAAGTCTAGGGTTAAGTTTAGTGTAATGCCTAGGACATGGGTTAGGGTTAAGTTTAGGTTCAGGGCTACATTTATGGATATGGTTAGGTTCAAAATAGGGCTTGATTTAGGGTGAGGTCTTGGATTATTGTCAGGGTTAGGTTTAGGTTGAGAGCTAGGGCTTGGGTAATGTTTAAGGTGAGTGCTAGTGCTACGTTTAAGGTTAGGGTTGTGGTTAGAGTTACTGTTAGAGCTAGGGCTAGGGCTATGGTTTGAGTTAGGAATACTGTTAGGGTTACTCTTAGGGTTAGGGTTAGTTGTAAGGTGAGGACTAATATGGTTAGGGCTAGTTCTATTGATAGGGTTAGGTTTCGGGTTAATATTCAGGGTACGGCTCGAGTTAGATTTAGGTTTACTGTTAGAGTTAGTACTTGAGATAGAGCTTGCGTAAAGTTTAGGGTTATGATTATTGTTTCCGTTTAGGAATAGAACACTTGTGAAGTCTTAGGTTAGGTTCAGGGTTAAGGTTATATTGTTGGGGTTATGTTTTGGTTTAGGTTTATGGGTAGGGTTAGAATTACTGTTAGGTTTACGGTTACTGGTAGGGTTAAGTTTAGTTTTAGGTCTGTGCTTAAAGCTAGGTTTAGGGTTAGGGTTATGTTTACTTTTAGGTTTAGGGTTTGGGTTAGAGCTGAATCTATGGGTAAAGTTAGGGTTAAGATTCGAGATAATGTAAGGTTTAGGGTTATGGTTTCTGTTAGGGTTAGTTTTAGGGAGAGGTCTAGGGTTAAGGTTCGATTTAAGGTTAGTGTTAGGGCTAGGGTTTGGGTTAGGTTTATGGCTAGGGATAGGGCTGAGGACAAGGTTAGTTTTAGGATTCGGGTAGGGTTAGGGTTACTGCTAGGGTTAGGGTTAGATTTAGGGTTAGGTTTACGGCTTCAGAGTACTACCGTAAGGGTTAGGGTTAGGTTGAGGTTGAGGTTTATTGCTTTGGTTAGGTTTAGAGTTAGAGCGGGTGTAAGTCTCGGGTAATAGTCAGGGCTCGGTTTACTGTTAGAGTTAGGTTTAGGTTTAGTATTACATCTAGAGTTATAGTTACGATTAGGGTTAGGGTTAACTTAGGTTAAAGTTTAGGTTTAGAACGATGGATAAGGCTAGAGTTAGGTTTAGAGTTACTGTTAGGGTTATGGTTACTCTTAAGATTAGGTTTATGGAGAGGGCTAGGGCTTAGGTTAATGCTAGATGTAGGTCCAGGTTTAGGACTAGGATAAGTATTAGGGTTACTGTGTGTTATGATTTGGGGTAGGACTAGAGAGAAGTCTAAGGCTATGGTTAGAGTTAGAGTTACTTTTAGGATTAGGGTTAGAGTTAGGATTAGGGTTAGGTCCAGAGGTTGAGGTAGAGTTATTGTTAGTGTTAGTGTTACGGTTAGGGTATCCTTTAGGGTTAGGGTTAAAGTTAGGGTTAGAGTTAGGAATAGGTTTAGAGTTACAGTTAGGGTTAGGTTCAAGGTGAGGGTTGGGCCTGGGCAAAAGGTAAAGTTAGGGTTATGGTTACTGTTAGGGTTAGAGTTTCAGTTAGAATTAGGGTTAGGGTTATTTTTAGGGTTGGGCTTAGTATAAGGGTGAGGGCTAGGGCTAGGATTGGGGTTATTGTTAGGGTTAGGGCTAGGCGTAGATTTAGGGTTAGTGTTACAGATCCTGTTAAGTTTGGAAATAGGGCTGAGGCTAAGGCTAGAGCTAGGGCTAGGGTTAGCATTAACCTTAGGTTTAGGGAGAGGGTTACTGGTAGCTTTAGGGTTAGGGTTAGGTCTGGGACTAAGGCTAGGTTTAGGTTTTGGTTTAGAATTATTGTTTGGGTTAGGGTTAGAGTTAGATCTTTAGATAGGGCTAGAAAAAGATTTAGGTTTACAGTTAGTGTTACTGTTCATGTTAGGGTTAGAATGAGGGTGAAAGGTTAGGACTAGAGTTAGGTTTAGAGTGAGGGTTAAGTCTAGGGTTAGCCTAAGGTTTAGAGTTAGGGTTAGGGGTAGTGTTAGAGTTAGGGCTGGTGCCAAGACTAGGCTTAAGTTTAGAATTAGGATTACTGTTAGGGTTATGATTAAGGTTAAAGTTGGGGTTACTCTTAAGTTTGGCTTTAAGGTTAAGGTTACTGCTAGTGTTAGTGTTAAGGGTAGAGGTAGGGCATGAGTTAGGATTAGTGTTTGTGCTAAGGTTAGAAGTATGGCATGAGTTAGGCTTAGTGTTAGGGTTATGTTTACTGTTAGGGTTAGGTTTAGGTTTAGGACTGGGGCAAAGTTTAGGATTAGGTTTATGTTTGGGGATACTGTTAGTGTTAGGGTTAGTGTTAGGGTGTAGTTTAGGGAGAGTTACAGGGCTAGGGCTAGGTCTAAGGGCTGGCGTTAGGGCTGTGGTTGTGGCTCTGTTTAGGATTAGGGTTACTCTTAAGTTTAAATTTAAGGGTTACCTTTAGGGATAGGGTTCGGTGTTGGATTAGGGTGAGGGTTAGTGTTATGGTTAGTGTTAGGGTCAGTGTTAGGGTTAGAGCTACGGGTTGGGCCAAAGGTAAGTTTAGGTTTAGGTTTAGGGGTACTGTAAGAGTTAGAGTTAGGATTAAGTTTAGGCCTGGAACTAAGGATTATGTATGGTTCGGATTAGTATAACTGTTAGGGTTAAGTTTAGGGTTTTATGTAGGTCTAAGTTCAGGTTACGTGTTAGGGTTAAGGTTACTGTTTGGGTTAGGGTTATGGCTAGATATTGAGAAAGGGTTATGATCCAGGTTAGAGTTACAATTAAGGTTAGGTTCAGAGTTAGATTTAGGGATAGGCTTAGGGTTAGAATGCGGGCTATGGGTAGGTTTAAGTTTAGGGTAATGGCTAGGACTAAGGTTAAAGTTAGGGTTAGGGTTAGGATTGTAGTTAGGACTGCAGCTAAATCTATGATTTGGTTTAGGATTAGGTTTAGGGTTAGGTTTAGGGTTCATGCTTAGGATTGGCTTGGGGAAAGGGTTGGATTTAAGGTTAGGGATATACATTGGGTTAGGATTAAGATATACTTCTGGGGCTAGGGTTAGGGTTAGTGTTAGGGTTACTTTTACTGTTCTGGCTAAGTTTAAAGCTGGGGCTATGTCTAGGTTGAGGATTAGAATTACCCTTAAGTTTAGGGTTAGGTTAAGGGCAAGGGCTATGTCTAGGGTGGGGTTACTGTCAGGGTTAAGGTTAGGATTAAGATCAGTATTAGACTTATTGTTAGGGTTTGGGTTGGAGTGAGGTCTATGGCTGAGATTATGGTTATTATTAGAATTAGGGTTAGCACTATGGTTAGGGTTTGTGCTGCAGTTACTGTTAGGATTAGAATGAGAGCTGTGGCTAAGGCCAGGGTTAGAGTTAGCATTACACTTAGCTTTAAGTTTAGGTTTTGGGTTGGGGTTACTGTGAGAGTTAGGGTTAGGGTTGTGGCTGGGGCTGGGGCTAAGGCTCGGGTCAGGTTTAGATTTAGAATTATTGTTCAATTTAGTGTTGGGATTAGAGCTTTAGATAGGTCTAGGCTAAGGTACAGGTTTAAGGTTAGGGTTTGGTTTAGGGTTGGTGTAGGGTTAGGTTGAGGGTGAATTGCTTGGGCTAGAGTCAGGTTTAGAGTGAGGTTTTGGTCCATTGTTAGGGTTAATGTTAAAGAATGTACTGGAGCTAATGCTAGGGTTATGGTTAGGGTTAGGGTTAGGGTTATGGCTAGAGATAGAGCTTGGACAAGCGTTATGTTTAGGATTAGGGTTGTTTGTAGGGTTATGTTGAAGGTTAGGAATGGATCTAAGAATAAGTTTAGGTTTACAGTTATGGTTATGGTTACTCTTAGGGTTAGGTTTTGGTTGACGGTGAGGGCAAGGGCAAGAGCTAGGTTTAGTGTTAGGGTTATTGTTACGGTGATTAGAGCTGGGACTGAGTCCCGGTTTTGGTTTAGGGTTAGGGTGACTGTTAGGGTCACAGTTAGACTTCAATTTTGTGTTAGAATGAGGGTTAAGGCTATTGATAATTTTAGAGTTAGGGTTATGTTTAAGGCTAGGCATAGGGTTTGGGCTAGCATTAGGATTAGTGTTATCTTTAGAATTAGGGTTAGGGTTAGGGCTGGGTCTAACGCTAGGGTTAAATTTACGGTTAGGGTTACTGACAGGTTTAGTTTTCAGGTTTGGATAAAGTTTGGGGTTAATATTAGGATTAAGGTTAAGGTTAGGATTAGGGCTTGTGTTATTGTTAGGGTTAGGACTAGAAATGGGATTAGGTATAGCGTTAGGCTTAACATTACATTTAGGGTGAGGGTGAGAGTTGGGGCTTGAAATATGGGTAGGTTTAAGATGAGTGCAATGGCTAGGTTTAGGATTAGAGTTAGGGGTAACTGTTAGTTTTAGGATTAGGATTAGATTTACTGTTAGGTTTAGGATGAGGGTTATGGCTAGAGATAGGGTTATTGTTACACTTAGGGTTAGGAATAAGACTAGGGATAATGCTAGGATTAGTGTTAGGGTTAGGGATATGGCTAGGGTTACTTTTAGAGCTGTTGCTGAGGCTTGAGTTATGGTTAGGGTTAGCATTAGAATTAATTTTAAGAATAGTTTTAGGGTGACGGTTAGGGGTAGGGCTCCATTTAGGGTTAGGTTCACTGTTAGGTTTAGGGTTAGGGTTAAGGCTGAAGCTGAGGCTAGGGTTAGTGTTATGGTTACTCTTAGGGTTACAATTAGGGTTAGGGTTCCTATTAGGATTAGGATTTGTGTTAGAGTGAAGGCAAGGGCTACGGTTATGGTTAGCGTTTGGTTTAGGACTAAGACTAGGGCATGGGTTAGGATTCGGGTTCAGGTTAGAGTTAGAGTTAGGATGGAGCTAAGGATAAGGTTTAGGTTAGGGTTACAATTACTGTTAAGGTTCGGGTAAGAGTTAGGGTTAAGACTTTCTATAGGTTTATGGCTTTAGATAGGGCTAGTGTAAGCATTAGGGTTTGGGTAAGGTTGAGGGTTAAACAGAGCTATAGCTAGAATAAAGGTTAGATTTGGGGTTACTATTGTGGTTAGGGTTAGGGTGTGGAGTAAGTTTATGGTCAGGTTTAGGCTGAGGGCTATCGCTATTTTTAAATTTAGTGTTAGGGTTACTCTTATGGTTAGGACTAAAGTTAAGGCTAATGTTAAGGACAGGATTACTGTTTGGGTTAGGGTTCTAGTGTTAGATATGTAAGGTATGTAAGGATTAGGGTTACAGTTTGGGTGAGAATTAGGTTTAGGTTAATGGTGACAGTGAGGGTGAGGGCTAGGGTTATGATTAGAGTGAGGGCTGGGCTAGGTTTAGGGTTACTGTTAGGGTTAAACTTAGGGTTAGGGTGAGAGCTCTGGTGAAGGTTAGGGTTACAGTCAGGATGTGAAATGGGGATAAGGTTAGTGTTACTTTTAGGGATCGAACTAGGGTTATGGTTAGAGTTACTTTTAGGTTAGGGTTAGAGTTTGGGTTGTGGCTCAGACTAGGTTTAGGGTTATGCTTACTGTTAAGTTTATGGTTAGCCTTATGGCTGAATCTAAGGCTATATTTATGCTTCGGTTTAGAAATACTGTTAATGTTAATATTGGGGTTAGGTTTAGGGTTAGAGTGAGGGTTAAAGTAAGCGTTAGGGCTAGGTTTTGTGTTAGGGTTATGGGTAGGGCTGGGGGTAAGGCAAGGTTTAGGGTTAGGGTAAGATTTATGGTTCCTGTTAGGGTTAGGGTTAAATTTACCATTAGAATTAGGATTTCTGTAAGCATTTGGTTTAGGTTTCAGGCTAAAGCTGGGGTTATGGATAGGCTTATCATTAGTATTAGTGAGAGGGCTAAGGCTAATTTTAAAGTTTTTGTTCATGTGAGATTTAAGGTTAGGCCTGGAGCTGAGGCAAAGTTACAGTTAGGGCTAAGGTTAGAGTGAGGTCTCCAGCTATGGTCAGAGTTAAGTTTAGGGCAAGGGCTGGGGCTAGCTGTAGGTTTAGAGACTGGGTTAAGGTTACTGTTGGGGTTTGGGTTATGGTACGAGCCGGGGGAGAGGCTTACGTTTAGGTTTACTGTTAGGGTTAGAGTTAGAGTTTCTGCTGACAAAAGCACAATAATCATACGGGGCTTAAGTACCCAATGGACAGCCATGGCTAGATCATGCAAACAGAAAATAAATAAGAAAATATCATCTTTAAGTGATACACTTCTGCAACTGGAAATACTTCCTGCATTTACAGGATATTTTATTCTAGAACACAGGACTATACATTTTTTCCTGGTGCACAAGAAACATTCTCGTAAATAGAGCACATGCCAAGACACAAAGCTAGCTTCAGCAAATTTATAAAGATTTAAATCATACCAAGTGAATTCTTTGCTCACAAATCTTTGATCATAGAGTTCACCTAGGAAAACAACCAAAAAAAAGCACTTATACATGGAGATTAAACAACATGATAATAAAAATGACTGGATCAAATTAAAACCAAGAGATTAAAAATATATAGAATCATATGACAATGCAAACTCAAAATACCAAATTTACTCGGATGCAGCAAAAGCTGTCATAAGAGAAATTTATATCACAACAGAATTATCTCAAGAAACAAGAAAAATCATAAATAAACAACCTAATATCACATCTTTAAGAACAAGGAAATGAAGGAGAAAGAACAAATCCAGCTGAAGGAAGAAAATAAAAACTATTAAATAAGAACGAATAAAATAGGGAATAGAATGACAACAGAAAAAGAGAAAAAACAATGCTACAAACAGCTGGGTTTCATAGAAATTAATACAATTGGCAACCATGTGGCTAAGCTCACAAAAGGAAAAAGAGAAAACACACAAATAGTCCAAATCAGAAATAAAAGGGGAGAAATGACCACTGAATCCACAGAAATACAAAGAATTATAGAAGAATACTATATGCCACTGCATGTTGCAGTGTAGAAAAAATGGATGTTTTTAGAAACATCTAGTCTACCTAGATGGAATTAAGAACTGGATGACCCAAACGGTAAGGAAATTGAAATAGTCACCCAAAACAACTGCAAAAGTAGGAATTTAGGCCCAGGTTGCCCAGTTTTACCAAGCATTCAAAGAGAAACTGACAACTATCCTAATCCAACTAGTCCAAAATATTGAAGCACTACTTAACCATTACCAAAGCCTGAGTCCAAACTAGACTCTAACCTAATTCTAAGCCTCACGTAATCACAGCCCTAACCCGAGTTTGCCCTAATAAGCCTAGCTCTGATCCTTACATGAACCCTCAAGCTGAACCTCACCCTAGCCCTAGCTGTAATGCTAATGCTAAGCTATCTCAAAACTTAACTTGCAGCCTGAAGCTAAGTTTAGCATAAGCCCTAACCATAACACACATAAAATCTCAACATAGGTCTATACTTTGT
Source organism: Craseonycteris thonglongyai (assembly GCA_004027555.1). Classification (NCBI taxonomy): domain Eukaryota; kingdom Metazoa; phylum Chordata; class Mammalia; order Chiroptera; family Craseonycteridae; genus Craseonycteris; species Craseonycteris thonglongyai. The sequence continues at coordinate 3,302 of PVKE010043949.1, read as the reverse complement.
CTGAGTTTTTGAACCAACACTTTCCCTATCCTGAGAACTAATCCTAAACAGTCCTTGTTCTAGCTATAGTCCTAACTAAAAATAATTGTAACCCCAAAACCAAGTGAAGTCTAGACGTATTCTTTACACTATTCTAACCCTGAATGTAAGCCTAAATCTCAACCTAGGCCGAGGTCCAAACATAGGTCTCAACCTCATCCTTACCTCAAACTGGTACCGATTCCTGCAACTAAACAAAACACTAACTCTAGACACCCTAGATGTAGCCCCAGCCTCAGCCGCAGTTCTATGCCTAGACATATTTCTAACCCTCACACAACCCCTAACATTAAGGTTAACACCAAACCTAATTCTAGCCCTAGATATAGGCCTAGTCCTAACACAGGCATGAGGCCGTACCCTAACCTAAAACTTAGCCCTAAAAATAGCCTTAGCCTGAACCCTAGTCAGAGTACGATTGATAGCTGACTACAATCTTAACATTGACCCTAGACATAGCTCAATCTCTCTCATTACCCCTAGATTATGCCAGCCCTCGCCCTAACTCCAACCATAAACTTTACCATGATTGTAGACCTAGACCCAAACCCTAGCATTAGCCAAGCTCCCAGTTTTAGTGCAAATTCTAACACATCCATAGCCCTTGCTCTTGTCTTTAGCATAAATTCTAATGCTAAACATAAACCCAATCAAAACGATCTCTAACCCTGAAGCTGCAGCTTGCTTAGCCCCAGTCTTAAATGTAATTCTAGCTCTAGAACCAGGCCTGATTATAATACTAATGTGAGCACCTGTCCTCTTCATCGGACCAATTAAAACTAGGACCCTAAAATGAATTGTAACAGTATTCAAAAGACAAAGTCAAAATGGGAATGGAAACCTATCCAAAATGCTAATCCTAAATTGATCTCTCATTCTAGCGTTAGCTATAACACTGGCCCTAAATATGACAGTGAGAGCCATAGTTCTAGCCACTGCCCATGCTCTAGACCTAGCCACAGACTTGTGCATGAACCTAATTGCTCCTTTCACCAAAACCTAATGCAAACTTAATGCTAACCTTTAAACTAAACCTAATTCTAACCCAGGCCTAATCTTAGTTAAAGCCTAATACTAACTGGACACTAAACAGAACCCCAGTCTTATCCACTAACTTTAGTGCTGACCTTCATTCTAGCTCAAACTCTAATCACAACCTAGCGTTACCGTAAACCTAAAGCTCATCTTCAACCTAATCCGTACCTAGCGTTTACAACAGCCTTAGCCGATGAAAATTGTTCTGAAGAATTTGGAATTCAGATGTACGTCAGGAATGACTCAAATACCATGACATGACTAAACTCTACTTCTAGATCAGTGAAAGGTAGGAAATGTTCCATCTGAGGAAGAACACTTGTTAAAGTACTCGAAAATTTGAGGCGTTTCTTGTCAGTAAAGACTGTGTGATATAGAACGTGCTCTACAGAAACCAGTCAATGACTTAGTACGCGAGCAAAGAAGTTGTCGCCTCATGGATTATTTCTGGGTGGGGGTGGTGGACATAAAGGTTTCAGAGGACTGAGAAGAGATAATTTATCCCTTGGGAATGTGGATGGTGGCCAATAAATCTGGAAGGATGAAGGAAAGCACCCTAGATTATGACAAATCTTGGAAGTGCCTGGCAAGATACTGAGTAGAAAGAATGTTGGGAAAGCCGGGATGGTTCAGTGCATTGGGCGCTAACTTTGTAGCGCCAGAGAGAGGGGATCGAGTCCTGGCCTCGGCCCGTGCGGAACCATGTGCTGAGCTGGGAGCTCTCCCAGTTCAATTCTCTCTCTGCCTCTGTATCTCTCTCTCTCTCTCTCTCTCTCTCTCTTTCCATCTCTCTCTCTCTCTCTCTCTCTCTCTCTCTCTCTCTCTCTCTCTCTGTCAAAAATAAATAAATAAATAAAAATATATTTTAAAAACCCCAAAACAATGCCCCAGTTCTATTCTTTGAAAAGATGATGTGTAATGATGGCACACCGGTCACCAATGTTCTCCTTCAAGAAGGGTTGTGTGGAAGATCTTCGCACACACACTGCATTAGAGCTAGTGTGTGAAAAGACACACCACAGAGGATCTGTGTGTGGAAAGGATTTTGAGGATAGTTTCAAAATGCTGAGATTATGTGGGTACAATGCCCTAGAGCATCAGTTTGTGCTGAAGATACCCACAGATATTTCACGTAGACTGTGTGTGTGTGTGTGTGTGTGTGTGTGTGTGTGTGTGTGTGAGGACAAGTATGCACCTTTCTATAAGAAGAGAGTGTATGCATATTTCCTGGTTCTGCCCCATAGAGTAAACATGGTTAAGCAATGCTACCCTATAAAACCACAGGAACTTGCAAAGACGAAGTCGAGACCCACAGGCCCAAGAGAAACAGAGCTTGAACTACTAGACTTTTGACAGTAAAGTGGTAAACTTCCGTTTCTCAGAAAGACAAAGAATGGTATCCACTGGGAAAAAAGCATAAGGCAGCAGAAGTTTTCTAAAACTCTTCCAATATAAAACAGCATACACATGTTTGAATCTCATCCATCTGAACCACACTGTATCTGATTTACGCATTGAACGGATTTAATGTTAAGGTTTGTTTGCAGCCAAATATTGTTTGCACGTCTGATACTGTCCAGAACCTCATGCAGTGCATCTGGAGAGCACCAGGTGGGTAGTATTTAGAAAAGCATGTTTTGTGCGAATGGAAACTGTCACCACACTTTAATTCACTTGTTTGACAAAGCCATTGTGCTAATTCTATGCCATTTTGAGAGAACAGAGCTATAAACAGTGCGGCTGAGATGTCCATTGTTTTCCTACAAAGTTGGCTATAAACACCGCTGGACGTTTTTCAAGGCTGCCATAGTAATAACTTCATGACCTGAAAACTTTCTGGCACGTGTTTTTTCACCCCATGACCAAATACGTTATTGAAGAAAAGACTCCAGTGTGTCGTCCTGCAGTGAAGTCCTGACTTTATTACTCATTTGTTCCAGAAAAAGTATTCAAAACATTTTTCACACCATTTACTGAACCCTTTCACCGTAGCTGTAACCTAAACCTGAACCAAGCTGTAGCTCAAAGCTTAACCCTAAACTTCATCCTAAACTAGACCATGCCCTAGTCTTAAACCTATCCATCGCTCCAAATGAGACTAGCCTAAATCCTGAACCAAAGAGTACTACTCTGACTCTCAATTCTAAAACTACCCCTAAATCTAAACTTACCTCTAAGAGTAACCCTAGCCCTATCACTATTTCAAGCATTAAACCTAACCCAGCCTT
>PVKE010043948.1:0-13184 GCA_004027555.1 Craseonycteris thonglongyai | reverse complement strand
GATACAGAGACAGAGACAGAGAGAAGGGGGAGGGCCCAGAACAGTCTCCATAGTTGCACATCATTGGTTTTTCCACATAGTTTCATTCCACAGGTGGGTGTGGGCTGCACAGGGCAGGAACTGGGCCAGGGCCTCACCCCGGTGAGAACCGAACTAGGGACAATCCTCAATTCAGCATATGGGTCCCTACTGACTGGGGCCGGGATTTGATCCTCGGTCCCCAGGGCTGCAAAGTGAGCTCTTAACCCACTGAGCCATCCCATCTTCTCCTGTTTTGGTTCTATGTTAACAACCATTTCTTTGCTGACCAGAATTAGTCCATAGTAACACTTCTCCTCAATATTTACTTTCTGAGAGAGGAAGGCATATAAAGAATTCATTAGATGTCATGATTTTTCCAGAAAAAGACATCTGAGAGGTATCCAGGTAGTTACAATGATTTTCCCATTGCCACTCCTGTGCATCTCTTTTGGCTACACTAGTCTTGACATGTCTTATTTGTAAAAGAAAATTGTAGTAGTCTGTACTGAGGGAGAAGCTGAAGCTAGAGGATAAATCCACTACCACTAGCTACTAAATCTGTCTGCCTTCCAGAATCACCTGGGGATCTTCTTAGAAAAACATATTCTGAGACTTCACCCTAGACCTACTGAATCAAAATCTCTGGGGATTCTAATTGGGTGAGGCCCCCACAAACCACTAGTACAAACCACTGTCTGTAGCCCACTTCTGTTGTGATAGCACATTTCATCATCATTCAAAGATCTCGCTTGGGATATTATAAATCAGGGGTGTCCAATTTTTTGGCTTCCCTGGGCCACATTGGAAGAATTGTCTTGAGCCACACATAAAATACACTAACCCTAATGATAGCAGATGAGCTAAAAAAAAAAAAAAAGTTGCAAAAGAATCTCATAATGTTTTAAGAATGTTTACAAATTTGTGTTGGGCTGCATTCAACTCTATCCTGGGTCCCACGCGACCCACAGCCCACAAGTTGAACAACCTTGTTATAAATATTTTAATACGTATCCTCTTTACATATACCTTTGATTACTAGTAAATGTTTCTTTTCCAGTAGGTCTTATTTTCCCATTGCTATAGCTGAATTATATGCTTAGTCTCATCAAAGCCTGGTGATACTACTACTATATTTAGCTCATGTAAAAATGTCAGATTTACTTTGCCATTTTTGAATTCTGATTTTAAATTCTCTCCCTCCTTTCCTTATTTGTCACCTTTGTCACTATTGTCCACCATTATGTCCTTTCATACCTTCCTCTGCCTGTTTTAGTTCTTCTTATATCCGTGTCAAGTCCTCTTGATTGTGTGACTTCTGTCAAATGCATTTGCCACTAATCTTTATAAGATTTATTTACTCTCTTGCCAAATCCTCTGGCTGATATTATCATGTTCACCAGATGTTTATATCTTTGTTTATTTTTATTATACTCCCATGTCTGCCTTTCAATTTCAAAATAATGCATTTCAACTGAAAGAATGGACAAAAAAATCACCAACGTTTTGAACCTTTCAGTCCTACACCCACCCATGTTTTCTAGTTCTGCAGCCTAAACAATGTTTTCATTCTGTAACTGAGACATTAGGCCCTTGTGATATTATAATTAATTTAGGTAATAATGGCTGTTATTAGGGAGAACTCGTAAATTTTCAGGTGCTTAATAAAATTCAAGTTTACTTCTCAATCACATTAGAGTTCAATGCAGGTATTCCTTTCTTTCCACATGGTGATGATTCAGAAACCCAGATAAAGGGAAAGTCAATTTGGGGACACCACATAGCTGTTTCAGCCATAAATATTGGTAGATTTTTCACAAATTTTAAAAGCACCTAACTTCTAGTGAATCTCTGAAATGCTAAATTAAACACAAATAGGATTTGTTGTTTGGTTCTTTTTCAAGTTGTTACTATCATAAATATGCATTGTTCATTCATTTATCCATTCATTCAGTCATTGAAATATATTTTATACATGTAGCTTGTGGAAACATAATAGTTTTAGCATCAGTTTTCCAGTCGTCACAGAGGAGACAGATGTTAATTGATTTATCACACAAATTTAATTAAAAACTATGTTAAGTGATATCAGGGAATATTATTGGGTGTTCTAAAGACATGAAGGGAGAGAACCAAGCTCCACTGTGGATCAGGGAAGGTGTCCTGATGAAAAATAACTGAACAAGGTGTGAAAGAAGCTGGAGGTTTCACTAAGGGAAGTTATGTTTGAAGAACTGGCAAAGATAAGGTGAGACACTAGTTAGATTGGTAAGGATAGATTTTAATCAGTAATAGACTACTGAAATAGGGAAGAGGATCCAGTATGAACTGAACTTTCATTAGTACAGATGTGACTGGGCATTTTAAGGGAAGAATGAAGAAATTGGGAGGGGACGGTGGGTGCTTGAACAGAGTCAGGGAAGTGAAAATGACAAAGGCTTAGTCAGTGTAAGTGTGATTAGTCAGCTGAGTCAGTCAGCTGGCAATGATTGGCGTTAGGATACTTCCTCCCACAGCAACTGGAAATCAGGGGCCCTGATGATAACATTTCAAAGGAATGTTTTTCAGATCCTTGAGAAAGACACTCCTGAATTGTAGGAGATATATCTCATAAGGACAGAGGAGGACTCACACTTTTAAGCCCTTTTTATTAACTGTTCTATGAAAGGGTGGTCAGGGGCCTAGCCTCAGGTGTTGGCTGGTGTGGGCAGCCTTCAGCTTTCTCAGGCAGGTACTCCAAGGGGGCTGGGGTCATCTTAGAGACGTAGCCTTGAACTGTTAGAAACTATGTTAGTGTTTAAGTCTTATAATGTGAGGGGCTGAGGGGATGAAATCATTTGCGTTGAGAGCTTGTAGTTTCTACAGGGCAAGTTGGAGGGCTAGTCAAGAAGGCTCAGAGGAGCCTGACTAGAGTTGAATCAAGGAGAGAAACTTTGTCAGAACTGAAAGAAGGTGAGTGTGTCTGAGGCCAAGTGTGGGGCTGCTGGATGGGCAGGGACCTGCAGGTGTCCAGCATTGTGGGCATGTACAGAGTTTCAGGGTCCTCCCAAAGAGCAACAAGAGAGCTTTCAAGAGCATAGATTGCTCATGCTGACACTTTTCAAAACTCTGGTTCCAAGGCTAAGTTTAAAAAAAAAAAGATTTATTTTATTGTTTTTGACAGAGAGAGATAGAGACAGAGAGAGAAGGGGGAGGTCCCAAAGCAGTCTCCACTGTTGCATGTCATTAGTTTTTTGACATGGTTTCATTCCACATAAGTGGGCGGGGACCCAACTAGGGGCCTCCCAAATGGGAGGCACATCCCCACAGCTGGGGGCTGAACCAGGGTCCTCCCACATGGAGACTCGCCCTGGCAGGAACCAAACTGCTCCCCCCGACACCTCCCTGCACACATGGAAAGCACACCACAGTTCAGCATATGGGTCTGCCTGGGCCCAGGCTGGAACCTGGACTCGATCCTTGGATCAATGGGTTGAAAAGCTTGTGCTCAACCTGATGAGCCATCCTGGCATCCCCCCAAGGATAAGTTGAAGGGAGGTAAGGTGACTGTGAAGATGGGTTGCTGCAGGCCAGGTGACAGGGGATGGCAGCAGTTCTTCACATTGCTGTGGAGAACGTACTAGAAGGACTGACTGAAGACATCAGGACACAACCTCATAGACTGCATACAACCAGGATTGAGAGTGGAACCACACAGAGGGAGGAAATGCTGAGGGGGACACCCACGGCAATGTTGCAGGTGGTTAGTCTCTGCCCAGAATTCTAAGCAATTAAGAGCTACTGGACATTTGTATTCCACAGAACATTCTTAGGGAAACATTATTACAGAGATTTTTTTTTTTCATTTATATTTTCATACAAATAAGTAAAACTTAAGTTTGTGAGATATTAGAACAGGCATATCTAACCTGTGGCCTAGGATGGCTTTGAATGCAGCCCAACACAAACTTTTAAAACATTATGAGATTTTTTGCAACCTTTTTTATTAGCTTATCAGCTGTTGTTAGTGTTAGTGTATTTTATGTGTGACCCAAGACAAGTTCTCCAGTGTGGCCCAGGGAAGCTTAAAGGTTGAGCACTGTTATATTATAACATTCTCCTCCATGTCCCAGATGTGGATTCCGAGAATTACAGTAATAAATGTCTAGTGTGTGCTAGACACTTGATAGATGATATTGGTTATCCTCATGCGAGTCTGGGAATTGGGTATTTTTACGCTCATTTAACAGACAAGAGAATTGGGGCTCAGATCAGTAACAGTACGCAAGACCCCGTGGTCAGGAGGTGCTAGAGCCCATGTCGGGCTCAGGTCAGTGTAACCAGAGGGTGGGCTCGGGCAGCCTCCTAGATTCCAAACTCAGATCCTGCTTGCTAGCTATGACCTCAGGCACAGAATTTAAGCTCTTGCTGCCTCAGTTTTCTCATGTCTAAAATGGAGGGGATAGTTTTACCTACATATTAAATTGTTATAAGCTAGTCCACATACCTGGAAAATATTGAGTATTCAAGAAATGCTTATTATCCTACCCGCCCCCCACTCACACACACACACACACACACACACACACACACACACACACACACACACACACACACACACACATATTCCTGGAGAAAGCATAATTCCTGCATGGCCAGTTAGATTTGTCCTCCAAACTTTTGGGACGTTGCTTCTCACCCTTATAACAGCCTCCCTCTCTTGGAAACGCCATTTTCATTCCTGGTGGCCTGTCGCTTGTGAGTGGCTACTCCTCCCCTGTATGGTCTGACGTCCTCCCCCAGGCAGAACCTGGGTCTGTGTAGCAGCTCTGATGGATCACAGTTTCTGCTCTTTTTCTTCTAAGTTTCCATATTCCATAGGTACAGCTCTTGATCGGACTTTGATTTTGTTTAAATATATATATTTATTTTATTGTTTGAGAGAAGGTGAGAGAGAGAAGGTGGGAAGGCCCAGTGCAGCTTCCATAATTGTACATCATTAGTTGTGACATAGTTTCATTCCACACAGGTGGATGTGGGGCTGCGCAGGGCAGGAACTAAACCGGGGACCTCCCACATAGGAGGCAAGAACCTTTGCTAATGAGCCATCCCAGTGGTTACCAGTTGTGCTGCAGTTCAGCATGTGGGTTTGCACAGGCTGGGGCCAGGAATCAAACCCCAGACCTCATGATTGCACATCAAGTGCTCAACTGCTGAGCCATCCCAGCATCCCCTTATTTCTTTTATCTTTTTAAAGACTTTGCATCCTCTCTAATAATTTAAATGTAAACCAATGTTTATGTTTCCAGCACGCATCATGGCTGGTTGCATGACATACAGATTCTGTACAGGTCTTAGAAACAATTACCTTAGTTTCCAAATTTTTTTCTTTAAAAATAAACCACAGTTGGGGGTGTGCTTCCTATGTGGTAGGCCTCCCAGTTTGGTTTACACCAGGGTGAGCTTCCCATGTGGGAGGACCCTTGTTTAGCTCCCATCCCAGCATGTGTTTCCCATATGGGAGGCCCCTGGCTTGAGGGGGTATGCCTCCCATGCAGGACGCCCTTGGCCCTGTTCCACACTACACAGCTCCACGCCTACCTGTATGAAATGAAGCCATGTCCAAAACTGATGATGTACAACTATGGAGACTCCTGTGGGCCCTCCCCCTTCTCTGTCTGTCTCTGTCTTTTTCTGTCAAAAACAATAAAACAATTCTTAAAAAAAGGATAAACCACAGTTGTCAACAACCTCAGGCATTACCCCCCCTTTTTTTTTTTTGCTGTGGATCTTTCTGCCTTTTCCTGAGGAATTCACTGGAATTAGAATTGCTTAAACCCCCTCTCTTATTTTTGCTAGTTATAGTGGGATGTTAATAATGAGCAAAGATTGAGTAATTCATCTGTTGCTACTCCACAAGAAAACGTCTTACAGGTGTCCAAGCTTTCCTCTTGCTTTCTGTCTGTAGCCTGGTTCATCCATGCATTTCGACACTTCTGAGGAAGGAAACAAGAAAATCTTGGAGTCGATGCCTTTGAAAAGGTTGAATTGCTAAACTTTTTCATACCTCAGTTTCCAGAACTCTAAAATGGGGATAACAATACTACCTGCATTGTAGAGCTGCTAGGAGTTGTAATTGAGGCAAAATGAATGAAGGGCTTAGAATAATATTCAGCTAATAAATATTATTTATTAAGTGCTAATAAATATGGTTTGTTATTATTGCAACATAACCAGAGTGTGCTGGATTAATTTTTGCTCTCTAAAGCACTTTTCAGTAAATGAAGAGCAATGGTTTCCAAATCAGCCCTCCCAATTGCGGTACGTACATTGGCCCCATATGTTGAAAGCGGAGTTTCCATCCTCTGGCCTCTCAGTTTTCCTACAAAAGCCACAGGGGTTCTACATCAAACCTAAGAAGTGCGGTAGTGAAAATTCTCTTTGCCGGTTGGAGAAATGCAGAGAAGCAGATGAGATTTAGCGTCTTAGCGGCAATGGGTCTGAGCTGACTTCCATCACTGTGGCCCCTCCTTAAACATTTCCTGGGCAGATGAGTCATGCTTCCTGGAACTGTCTGTCAGAGAAAGTTTGCTTCTAGGACGCCAGGCATTTTGCTTAGAATTCAGAGAAAAGTTCTTCCAATTCTGAGGACAACTGCTGTTCAAAAAACACACATGAAAAGGGACAACAGTGTACCAAACAATTCCATTTATGTCTCTAAACCAGATGTGAGTCTAGTATTGCACTCAGTGTGATCTGAGTTCAAAAAGAGGTAAGAATGAGGCGTATGTATCGATTAATTAAGCCAAATGCTTTGTCATGTGATGAAATGTAACCAGAGCATTTTATAAGACATTTTAAGACTGTAAAGTTGCCAGAGTAAAATGTGCTTTTTTTTTTTAATTATAAAAAATGAAAAGGAGAGATGTTTATCTCAGTGTGATTAAAATCCCTTCCCTCAAAAGGAAATGCTGATATTTTCTGACCATCCCTCACAATGAAGAATTTTCATGCGACCGCATTAACTCTCTGAGGTTGAGGCAAACACACCAGGCTTCAAAAGACAGCCTTTGCTCTCAGATTCAAAAGAAACGCTGTGTGTTTCCCCCTCGCTGTTCTCTCAGACATGAGGGACACAATCAGGATGAGTAATAATCAGACCCAGAGATCATTTCCACACGACCCGGAAGCCACTAAAATGACTGTAGATGAGTACAACTTGAAATGGCTCTCTCCACACTTCCTTTGCTTTGCTGGTTCTCCCACCTACTCCTCTCCTCAGCCAGGCAGGGAGGCAAATGTGGGGAAGTCTTCCTCAGCCATATAACGGGAACGCCTAGATCTGAACGCTCAAGTGGAAAACTAGAAATTGTAGTGGATTCCGGTTTATTATATTGATTGTCTCCTTTTTAAAATAGGAAAGCTTTCCAGTTGCAACATTTTGCAATGTTTATTTAAAAATGTCGTCTTTACCCTTCAATTCTTACATTTACTGTTTATATATGGTAACGGGCTTTCTTTTCCTGCTCTCCCTGCTTGGGAAGAGGCTGCATGGAGGTTCTCTAGGCCCTTCCAGCTTGAGGTTCTATGGTTTCATACTCTGTGGACTGGATTCCTCCTCCTTTCTGAGTCCTTCTGAGGCAGATGGCTTTTAGGCAGCAGAATACTTTGTTTTAAATGTTCAGCATTTTACTCTAGCGGGAAGGCTGCGGTTCATGGAATTAAATGTTGATGTACACACGGGAGGGTAGGTTTGGCTTTCAAAGCATTTCACTTCCCACCAGGGAGGGAATTAGGCATGTTTGGCTCCATCAGTGACTAGCACAGTTTATGACTGTAAGAGGTCTTTAGTCCCTGAACAGCTGAAGGAATACTCTTTTAAATAAAGAATTAGTCTAATTAATAATAAGAAAAACTAATTTCTATGAAAAGGAAGCATTAGAGACAAAATATAGTTTTAAATTAATGCTGGAGATTACCTTAGATAATAAAATTTTAAGAGACTAATTTTCATACATAATTTTGAGATACACACAAGACTATGGAGATAGTATAATATTTTTAGTGGACCATCTGGGTATCTGAGCACCTAAAAGGTCATGGAATTTTGAGATTAGAAAAGCACTACCAATGCACATCTACATTGTTCTATCAGCTGGTCCCCAAAGATAATGCTTTAAAAATAAGCTTATCTGATCATACAAGAATATGTAGTCATTATAGGAAATTTGGAAAATATAGGAAAACATTGTTAATATGACAATAACCTAGATTATATCACTAATATTTAGTAGCATTTATTTCCTATAGTCTCTCCCTACTTGTTTGCTTTATATTAGTATTCAAAGGGGAACATTCTGTACTCGCTAACCTATAATGCCTTTCCCCCCATGTTTTAATAGCTTGTGAAGGTTTCTTTATGTTATTTACTGTACCATATATAGCATTGCATATTTTATCATCATAATGCAGCCACCATTGCTGTGGAGCATTTGGAATCTTTTAAAATTTCCAATGTTACAAACAGTGCTGACATAAACTTCCTTGTAGTTAAATCCTTGCACATATCCATTATTAGACAATGATTTAAAAAAGGAAAAGAAAAAAGATACATCCCATCGGCCTCTGTGGCTTCTAAAATGAGTAATATGGAGAAAGCAGAAATAAAATGTAAACGCACTATTAAGAGCAAATAGCAACCAGCCACCACATAGAAAGGAGACTATATGGTCTGTGTTTGAGACAGACCTCTAATTCTGAGTGACACAGAGTCACACAGAGTCACACAGAGTCGCTCAGAATGCGGTCTTTTGGTGGGTTTCATGCGTCCATGCAAAGCCCGGCCTATGAGTAATTGTTTAATTTTAGATGGCTCTTTCACATTTCCTGCCCCACCCTGTCAGCGCATGGCCCTGTGGCTCTTCGTGTGCCTTGGGGAGATGTGTGTCTATGTTGTACTGGCGTGCACAGCGCCTGGCCACATGTCTAGTGGAGGTGACTCTGCCCCCCGGGGCCATCACGGAGCCAACTAGAGTCTACCATACTGTGTTTATTAGCTTTCCTCTTCATCATTTCTCTAATTTATGCTCCACAATTTGATGAGTCTTCATCCCCTGAGCTTGTTCATCCATAATAGGAGTCCATTACCCGACTCCATGATTCTTATTTGGTTCTTTCTACTGATAGTACAGGAACAGTTCAAAGCCCTTAAGAGTTAAAGTAAACACTGAAAAGTCCAAGTTTATCCAAGAGATGTGTATGTAAACTTCAGCATCCACATTCTTAGTAGTGACTCTGATGGGGCAGTTCCCACAGATCCTGTGACAGTTGTTTTTCAGAGTGGGGAGCATCGGAAGAGTGGCTCCAAGAGTTCCCCAATCCTCACCCCCTTGGAGCCTCAGTGGAGAAGTAGCTAGACCCCAGACTGGCAGGAAAGAATGGGGTGAGGAGGCTGCAACAGGGAAAGTGTAGATCCATTTTCCTTACCAGTCACCTCTCCCCTATCCACTTCACCAGGGCACAGCATGTTCTAACGTTCCCTTCTCCTTCATCCCGCCATGAGCCACCATCTTCCTCCCCGACACGAGCACAATACTTACGGTCTCCTCCACAGCATGGTTCCCATTGGGCTGTATGCCCACCCACACGCCAGGAATGGCCTCCGTCTCCACACAGCACTAGGTCATCACAGATAGGAACACTCTGTGGGGAATGGCGACCAGCTCCTCACAAGCGATGCGATGATTTTGTTGCTTCCCTGTCTGGTCAGCCAGGCATGATTTCTGTAAAACGTAGTACAGAAGCCAACTCAATTTCTCTACTCCCATCATATTTTTTTCTTTCAAAGCTATTTCTGGAGGGGGTCCTTTGTGGGGGGAAATGTTGGTTCCCTTTGCCTCTGAACAAGAGTTAGAATAACATTTTGAGCACATTCCATTTGCCAGGCCTCACACTAACCCATTCATTGCATGATTTGTCTCACTTGCTATTTATAGCAACCTCATATGGTAAAAGCTATCATGATGACAAATTTATAAAGACACTTTACTTTGAGAGGTTAAGTAACTTTCAAATATTCTAATACTTATAATAATAATTATTATATTCTAAGCAGATTTTAGATCTGGGCTGGACTGTGACCTTGGATCCTGTCATTGGCCACATTGAATATACCTTTCTGTGTTCCTACAGTGAATTTATTTTCTTGCTTCCTGTTGAATTATCTCCTATTAGTGACATTGACTTCAAAAACATCACTCATTACGTATAGTCCTCAGAAATCTAACTGTCTTCCTTACATTGACTAGAATTTTTGTTTCCTACAAATATTAAAGCGTTCTCCACTACACCTAGAATTCTTCCTTACAGCAAATAAATGATTTCAATCATATATTAAACTTTAAGGGATAAAGTTGTTGGGAGTTTTTAAAGATTTGTAATAGGACATGTACCTTTTTTTCCCCAGAAGTTTTTCCATATTTAAGTGACATTGTTCCAAAGAAACTCTTGATTTAATTTATCTATATAGACTATTTAATTGATTCTTAAAATTCATACTCTTTTTTTTTTTAAGATTTATTTTATTGTTTTTGACAGAGAGAAGAGGGTGGGCCCAGAGCAGTCTCCATAGTTGTATGTCATCAGTTTTCGACATGGTTTCATTTCACACAGGTGGGCAAGGGCCATGTAGGGCGAGAACTGGGCTGGGCGCCTCCCGCATGGGAAGCATGCCTCATTTCAGCATATGGGTCCTTATGGGCCAAGGCCAGGATTCAGTCCTCGGTCCCCGGGGCTGTGAAGTGAGCGCTTAACCTTCTGAGCCATCCTGGCTTCCCCCAAATTAATACTCTAATGATTCTTATATTCTTTTGTTTTTTTTGTACAGAGGAATTGTTCTGTACTAATTAATTCATCAATTTATTTGACTTTATATTTAAGTGTTTTCATCAGTGTCTATTGAATGTTTATCTTTTTTCTTCCAGAAAAATTTCAAGTAAGAAAAACAATACTTTGGACAAGTCTGAATTAGATGCCAATCTAAAATACCTAGAAAAGGATTTTTTTTTTAAGGCTCTTATTTTAAAGTTTATTTATTTTATTAATTTTTGACAGAGAGAGAGAGAGAGAGATACAGAGACAGAGACAGAGAGAGAACTGAACTGGGGGCACTCCCCAGTTCAGCATATGGATCCGCACAGGCCGGGGCCGGGATTTGATCCTCGGTCCCCGGAGCTGCAAAGTGAGCGCTTAACCCATTGAGCCATCCCGGCTTCCCCAGGAAAGGAGTTTTTAGTTGTTATTTACTGTTTCTAAAATGGGTTTAGAAGTCACTATACATCCAAGCTCATACATATGAAATAGTTATAATTTCATTAATTCCACTTACAAATTTTCAAAATCAAAAACAGTTTAGCAACAAAGTAGCACTGATTGGAAAAGCCCATTTCTGTCCTAAAAATCCTTATAGCTCATAAAGTTGATCCGGTTGAGGTGCCCATTGGCTGAGTCTGGGTCCATTCAGACTTGAATTCCAGTGACACTTAAAGTCCCTACAAAACTCTTAATCTTACAAAATTTGTAAGATGTGTTTTCAGTCAGTGATATGTTTTTGTTTTATACCATCTACCTTGTAGATATGAGTCCTTAAAATTTAGCATGAGTCCATGAATCATTTCATATTGCAATTGGAGTATGAAGTCACTAATGCTCTGATAATGCATGTACCAAATTATCAAGCGCATGCAAAGGAAGTAGATAGAAATTGGTAAATGTGGCTAGGCAACTGATTTCCTTCCTCTTTGAATGTGCCAAGAGTGGTTGAGATATTTCAGGGTGGAGGAGGGAACCTTAACAAAAATCCTAATTGAGTAGTCTCCTTAAGGGAACAAATGAAGACATTCTACATAAGAGGTTTTGTATATACACATATGCACATTTGAAGATACATTTAATGACTAACTTGAAACTATAAGCATCCTTTCAGGTGTTTAGAACAATATCTCTAAATACAGTTATACAAATTAGATGTGCATATTCAAAGTGAGAATACCAGTCCTTCTTCATTTCTACTAGTTTCCCTTATGGACTTAATTCCAAACTCCGATATCTGTGCAAACTGAATAGATCTTTAGGCTTTTCCAAAGCAGGAGAATCAAATCATCCCCTTAGCAAGACCAGTGCTTGCCAGTAGTCACAATGAGTCACAACTGGAATGTCCTGTGGTTAACATTTTGCTCTGAAAACAGAATCAAAGGGCTCCAACGGATTGCCATGGTAACCAGTATTTGTGTACTTTGAAAAATGACTGTTCCTGTTTTGTGTGGTGAATTTACGCGGGAATGAAATATAGAGGTGACGTTAGCCATCTGTGTGAATACAAAGGAAAAAAAACCGATTTAATTAAGTGTAAACTTCAGAAGGGCATAAAATTGGGGGTATGGGATTTTTTCTTTCTTGTTTTTTGGACAGAGGAATTGTTCTATACTAATTAATTTTTAATTTATTTGACATATGTAAGCGTTTTCACCAATGTCTATTTGATGTTTATTTTTATGCATGATTTTCTCCCTTTCAAAGGCAAAAGAAAGCTAATTGTCATTCATCAGAGCTCCTCCCAAACCCACTCCCTTTGCCCCGGCCCCTTATCCCATTCACAATGTGTTATTTAAGGACTACTGGGACTCAGAGGCTCTCCTTCAATGAAGTAATCCCATCCGGAAGGAAGAAAAAAAGAAAAAAAACCTTCTAAGTCATGTGAAAATGTCAGGCTCCTAAACCCTGCTGAGCTGGGTGGCAAAAATATTATCCTACTTATGACCTTGACTAGAACATAAAATGTTTCCTTCAACTGTCACTAGCTGGTATTTCAGAAGATCCATCAAGCTTAGAGTGATTGTGGTTATAGAGAAATCTTTTTTATGTTTTGTCAGGTAAAAATGAAATCATTAAAGGTTTGGTCACTGAACTACAATCCAGAGTTAAGAATGAGCCTTTTGGAGTGGAAAACATTCGTGTTTCCTTGCTTATTATGCCTCTGCTTGGGAACAGTATGTTTATTTTTGTATTAATTGGTTTAGAATTGGAGCTCATGCAGTGGATTTAATAAATGTGAAGCTGAGATAAATACACTGCAGTGAAACAGTAATTTAGCGGTAAACAGATTGCAACACAGGCCTCCTCCCCAACCC
>PVKE010043947.1:0-13154 GCA_004027555.1 Craseonycteris thonglongyai | reverse complement strand
GAAAGCTTCCTCCGGGGCGCCCAGAACCCCGTTGACGGGGTTATGTCCTTGTACAGGGGAATTTTGAAGGAAAAGAAAAAACAAAGACAACAACGACCCATCACCATGTTTCTCTCCAAGGTAAAGCCCCCGGCTCTCCCGTCAGCGCCTCCAGCAGAAGAGTCTCCGAGTGAGCCTAACGCTTCTACGAGTCACGTGACAGCCTCTCCTCCGCCACCCACACAAGACTCTTCGCCTCTCTCAGAAAGCAATGTTGATTCATGTTTATGACTGTATAAGGTTTTGTCATTAACCTCATTAATTAGCACTGACACGTTTAAGTAAATACGTAGACTGTTGTCATTTTTGTCTTAAATGAGTAAAGTATGAATACTGTTTACATATTTAAAACATTCTTGTACCCGCATACACGAACATTCCTAGGGGCCAATCCTACTTCGCGGTTTTTCAGCTTTCGCGGAAGGTTCTGGTCCCCATTAACCGCGAAAAACGAGGGATCACTGTATAGAAGAAATCCCAGTATCAGAAGTGTGGTTTTTGGTATGATTCTAGCTTTGTGAGAAGTTATTTAATCTCCCTGGGACTCAGTGCCCTGTAAAATGGAGAAGTTTGACTAAATTACTGCCACGTTCCTTTTGAGTTTTAAATTATTTTGATTTTGCATTGGTGTAATTATATTTGGCTATCATTTCCAGATTCACATAATATCGGCTTTTTATCACTTGAAGCAGATCTCACTAGACTTGTGAGAATTAAGATGTTTAAAAACGTATTTATAAAAATGTAAAACACTATGTAAGTTTAAGACGTTATTATAGTTCAACATCATTGGCCATTAGGAAAATGCAAATGAACACCATGATGAGGTACCACTGCATACCTATTAGAATAGCTAAAATGAAAAAATACTGATGATAGCAAGTGCTGACAAGGTGTGGAGCAACTGAATCTTTCATATGTTGCTAATGGGAATAAAAAATGATACAGCCACTTTAGAAAATAGTTTGGCAGTTTTTGTAAAGTTATACTTACTCTTGGTATAAGACCCAGTAATCCAACTACTGGATATTTACTCTAGAGAAATGAAAACTTACTTTGACACAAAAATCTGTATATAAATGTTTATATCAGCTTTATTTGTGATAGCCAAAAACTTGAAATACCCAAATATCCTCCAATGGGTGGATGAATAAACTGTGGTACATCCTTATCATGGAAAAATACTCAGTAATAAATAGAAACAAACTCGATACACACAGCAACTTGCATGGATTTCAAGGCCATTGTGCTGATTGGAAAGCCAATCTTAAAAGGTTACATATGATATGTTTCCATTTATATAACATTCTTAAAATGGCAAAATTACAGTGATAGAGAACAGATTGGTAGTGCCAGGGGTTGGAGTTGGGGGAAGGTGTGACTATAAAAGGATAGCATGAGGGAGTTACTTTGGAGTAATGGAATGATTACATATCTTAATTTTGGTGATCACTACATGAATCTACTACCTGTGATAAAAATTTGGGGGAATTTGGGTTGGCTCAGTGGGTTAAGTACTCGCTTTGCAGCTCCGGGGACCGAGGATTGAATCCCAACCCCGGCCCATGCAGACCCATATGCTGAACTGCGGTGTGCTTCCCATGCAGGAGGCCCCCAGTTTGGTTCTCACCCCCCCTCCAGTTTGGCCCCTGGTTCAAGAGGGTGTGCCTCCCATGCTGGAGGCCCCCAACCCAGTTCCTGCCCTGCTCAGCCCCCACCCACCTGTGTGGAAAGAAACCATGTCAAAACCTGATGACATTCAACTATGGAGACTGCTCTGGTCCTCTCCCTTCTTTCTGTCTCTCTCTGACTCTGTCAAAAACAATAAAATAAATCTTTTTAAAAAATTGTATAGAACAATGTGCCAAAATATTATGTCTATCTTCAAGGTTCTGGAAGGTTCTTTTTGTTTTCACTGAATTTTTGTTTTTAGCTATGAACTGTCTTATAATCAATAATATGGAATGTTTTTCATATGAAACAGTTTTCTTCCTGAAGTATACTATAGAAATAAGGGTGTGAGGTGTCCTTATTTGATGGTAACTTTACTCCTTTTCTTTAAAGGAATAAATGGTCAAATGTCAGGATAAATTGAGGCAAAGATCACTTTTATTTATAATTTATTCTTATTTCTAAATTTTATAATCACATTTTGAGGAATCCTCTGGAGTAAATTTTTTACATAAATTTTCACAGCTCACTGAAATGTGATTTATTCTTTTCTATTTATCTTATGACTAAACAGACTGTCCACCTTGCCAGGTTCTACTTTAGCTGCTGATTCCCTCTTTTTATACTTAACTAAATTTGCTTTCATTTAAGTTGTGTAATAAACACAGGACGTGAAAATTAATTACTGTCCTAGGATGAGATCAGTACATAGAGTTTGTCACAAGAGTGAAATTCTTTTATAAGATTATCCTTATGGATACTAAAATATTAGCCTCTCTCAAACAGTGTAAGACCCTTCTTGCAGCTAGTATTACCAATGTTCACTATTTGTTCACAATGTTCAATATTTTCAATCTCTTCCCTTTTCCTGATATGTATAGTAGTCCCCTCTTATCAGTGATTTCTCTTTCTATAGTTTCATTTACTTACAGTCAACTGAGTTCCCAAAAGAGTAAATGAAAAATCCCAGAAATAAACAATTCATAAATTTTAAATTACGTACTGTTCTAAGTAGCATGATGAAATATCATCTGTTCTGCTACATCCAGGCTGAGATGTGAATCATTCTTTTGTCTAGTGTATTCACACTGTATAGAGTGCCTGCCCATTAGTCATACCTGAGTTATCAAGTCTACTATTGAAGTGTAGCAGTGCGTGTGTTCAAGTAACCCTTATTTTACTTAATAATGGCCCCAAATCTCAAGAGCAGTGATTCTGTCAATTCAGATATGCCACAGAAAAGCCATAAGTGCTTGCTTTTAATGAAAAGGTGAGTACAGTACAACTAGATATTTTGAGAAAGACCACATTTACATAACTTTTATTATAGTATAATGTTATAACTGTTCTATTTTATTATTGTTAATCTATTTATGCCTGATTTATAAATTAAATATATCATAAGTATGTATGTACAGCATAGAAAAAAATTGTATAAAGGGTGGCCCAAAAGTAGGTATACAGTTGAATCAATGAAATCCATCACAAAGACAAGAATTTGTGCAATAAACAATGTAATAAAATGAAAATAAACTATACTGTATGTCTACATTTGGGGCACTCTGTATGTAGAGTTTGGTACTATCTGTGGTTTCAGGCACCCTCTGGGGGACTTGGAATGTTTCCCCCACAGAGAAGTGGGGACTACGGTAAAAGATTATATTTCTTCATTCCACAAGTTAGGCAGGGTCGTATGACTAGTTATACCGTGGATGTACTCCAGGCCAAAATATTTAAGAGTCATAATTTACCATATGTTCTCTCCTAGCACAAAGAAGCTTCAGGCATAACAAGATGAAGATACCAGAAAGAAACAATTTGAGGCTGTCTAGTTTTGACTAAGGTGTAAGATGCTAATGTTAACCTCTGTATCATTGGGGTTTATTTGGTAACTTACTGTCTATACAAAAATACCAAGGAAGCAGGGTTTAAATTAAATTAGAATATCAAAGAGTTCTATAACTCTATTTTATTAGGACACAGTTTCTGTACCAAAAAAAAAAAAAAATTGAACCCACCATCTCTCTCTGAGTTTTTTGCATTGGATACTTACTTGTATTTCAAATAACAGCAACATATTAACACAATAAATACTGTAATATTATTGATCTCCTTGGATTGCAGATCTTCTATACTTGGAGGCACTGACTTTGAACTAACTTAAACTGCAGTTAAAGCTACAAATTTGTAACTTTTGGACACCATATGTTACAAACCATTGAAATGATGTCTCATTTAACAGAAGTATTCTTCATGCTCAGTGCAAAGGCAGCAATAGTTGGACCTTTTTTAGCTACTAATGATTTTTACACAAGTTGTGAGCTGCCATTTTATTATATTCAGAGTGCCTACCCATAGACAGCTCCATTGTAAGCTGCCATTAATTTAGGCAATAAGTCATAAAATGAAGGTTTATGGATAAGTGTTTTTGGTTGTTCTGGATAAGTGTTGTCAATAATGCATTCTTTTCTTTGTTTACTGTCAACCATGAAAAGCAAGACTTTGTACTTTCTAGAGAAACTGATATCACCCAGTCCTTGCAACTTAGGTCATTTCAGTCTGGGAGGGAAAAAAGAAAGAAAGAAAGAAAAAACAACTCTTTTCAACTTTTTGCCAGTTCCTTCTGGCTTTTTGAGGAGGAGATACCTCTGAAAGAAAATAGATCAAAGTTACATGGGATTAAGGGCAGATCAGATAGCAATTTACTTTGTAGTCTGTTGAAAACAGAACATGCTTTACTGGGAAAGAACTCATGTGTTATAAGGAGCAGAGAAAAGGTTACTAGCCTAAAACACCAACCTCAATTCTGCTACCAGTTTGTCAGGCCTTAAAATTCCACCATTAGAAATTAGTTCATTTGCGTTTTAAAAGATACTTTCTTAAAGCAGTTACTTGTGGGGGGAAAAGTGAATTCTCTATCAATTTCTTTTCCTGAAAGTGAATTTTGCAAGGACAGAGATCAAGAGTTAACACTAGCTCCTGAAATCTCTGAGTTGATTATAGGAATGCTGTGGAGAGAAAAGGTTGGAAGAACACACACAATATTTGAAGGCTAGAGGGAAATTTCTGGCCATAGAAAAACTGTGATTTCAGTATGTGATGACTATGAGGAGAAAGAGAAAAAATAAGTGGGATTTTTTTTTTTTTCATTTGCTGCTCTGGGCATCTACAAGAAGAAAGAAAATACATTACTATATGATGAGATAGAATGCAAGTGACACTCAGACAAAATAGGAGGGTCATTACTCTGTCATGCTTAGAATATGAGAATAACTTTTTTGAATTTCCTGGACATTAGGTTCTTTCTGACTATACTCAAGCTAAATTAATACCCAACATATAGAGTGATACAAAGTACCTTAATGTAATACAGATCTTAAGTTTTCTGTCTTTGGGGCACTCTTCACCTATTCCCTCTTCTAGGAATTTACTCATCAGTGCACAAATTCTTTATCTGTTAAACTGAGTGTTATATATTGGGTACGCTTCCATCCATGAGTGAGGAAACACTGGTCCCTTTGCTTAATAAGGAACCTAGGATCTTACAGAAAGTAAAGGTAAGATAAATAGGTTAGGAAAGGGCTGGTACAGATTTATACACTTAACTGTGGTTATAAAATTCATATTTGCCAGTTGCACTATAAAGGAAAAACCTCATGTGAAAAAAAACTATCACTTTGTGATGAGCTAAGAAATTTTGTGTCAGAATGAGAATTTGCTAGTGGGTGTGGGGGAGATAAAAAAGGTAGAAGCAGAGGAGTTTTACCAATTTATACCCTACCAGCAATGTGTAAGAGTAGTACTATATGATTTTCAAAACTTTATTGTGTCGTGGTATTTGATTATGATTTTAATTTGTATTTCTCTTGTAAGTAGTGATATTGAATCCTCTTTCATATCTTCATTGAGCATTTAGATAGCTACATTTTTGAAGTGTCTATTCAAGTCCTTTGCCCATTTTTGAAAACATTGAGTTGTCTTTCTTTTATTGATATATAGTAGTGCGTTCTATGTTTGGGAAGTTCTTTGCCAACAGTTGATTTTCTTCTACTCAGTGAACTGTTTTCTCATTTTCTTAAAGGTGTCTTACGATAAACTTTTTCTCTTTTTATTTAAAGATTTATTTTTATTGCTTTTGAGAGAGGGAGAGAGAGAGAGATACAGAGACAGAGAGAGGGGGGAGGGCCCAGAGCAGTCTCCATAGTTGCACATCATTGCTTTATCCACATAGTTTCATTCCACAGGTGGTCGCGGGGCTACACAGGGCAGGAACTGGGATGGGGGCGCGGGGGAGCCCAGTGAGAACCAAACTGGGGGCACTCCCCAGTTCAGCATATGGGTCTGCACGGGCCAGGACCAGGACTCAATCCTCAGTCCCTGGGGCCGCAAAGCAAGCGCTTAACCCACTGAACCATCCCGGCTTCCCCATCTTATGATAAACTAAAGTTTTAATTTTAATGAAGTCTATTTTATCAATCTCTTCTTCCATGGTTTTTGTATTTAAGAAAACATTGCTTACCTTAAGGTCATGAAGATATTCTCGTTTTTATTCTAGAAGATTCATTGTTTTACTCTTCACATTAGCTCTTTGATCCATTTTGTGTTAATTTTGTATGCAATGTGAGGGACAGGTCAGCATTCATTTTTCCCATTTAGATAGATATTCAATTGACCTAGAATAATTTATTTAAAAGATTATCCTTTCCTTCACTGACTTATACCTTTCTCATAAATTACATAATTGTATATGTGTGATGACTTCCCCAAATATTTTATTAAGCGTATTAATTATTTGGGTGAACAATTCCATTGATATTATGCAATTTGTATGGTATTTTCAATTGGTTAAAAAAAATCAAAAACAAAGAAATGAAGGGAGTAAGTTCAAAAGCACACAAAATATATATGGTGAGAAGTAAAGATACCTTCTACGCTGTTCCACAGCACATCATTTCTTTCTCCAGAAGCAATCACAAGTGTGCTGCCCAGATATGGCAAATATTTCTGCATAACTCATTAGGGTCCTAAAAAAAAATGTAAGCCCTTTATCCCGAAGTCTACACCCTCCTGATTCTAATGTAGGACTTCGCTAGGGTGATTCTGATATTAAGCCTCTCTGTAGTCCTGATGCTAAGTGGTTTCCAACCCAATTTAAAAATCCATTTTTCTTCACTTTTATAAAAAGCAGGTAGCTGGGTGATGCCAGGATAGCTCAGTGGTTGAGCGCTTCCCTTGCAATCTCCAGGTTCATAGGCTGAACTGCATGCAGTGCAACTGGTAACCGCTGGCATGGCGGTGAAGGTTCGTGCCTCCCACATGGGAGGTCCGCAGTTTGGTTCCCACCCTCTGTGCCCCCACATCCACTTGTGTGGAAGGACACCATGTCACAACTAATGATGTACAACTATGGAGACTGCTCTTTGCCCTCCCTTTTCTTTCTCTCTTTCTCTCAAATAATAAAATAAATCCTTAAAAGGCAGATAGCTGGATTTTTTTTTAAAGCTCAAATAGACAAGGGCTTTGCTTTATTAGGGAATTTAACTTATTTATTTTTACTGTGATTATATTTATTTCTGCCATTTTTTTTTATATTCTTTACCACTTTTTAGGTTCTTTGCCTTTTGTGAAATTAACAAGCTTGCTTGCTTTCTTGTTCTAGTAGTTTAGAAATTACACATTTTATGTTTATTCTGCACCTAGATATTCCCATTTTAACCCTGGTTATACATACTTTTCTTCTTACAGTCTAGAATTAAGCAGCATCTGTATCCTACCCTTGATCAATTCCACTTCCTTCTCCTCCACTTTCTTCCACAACTTAAATAGGGGCAGAGTCAATTTTTGTACAGCCTAAAGTTTTAACAGTTTTTGGAGATCCTCTTTAAAACAATGTGAAATACTAAATTTAAATATTCAGTAAGAAAGCAAACGTATATTTAGGTTGAGAAAAAAAGTTCAGAACAAATAATAAATTTTTTAATCTTACCAATTTACAAAACTTTAAAAAATGGTAGTTCCACATGTAATAGAATAAAAAATACATAACATAATATTTTTAGTTAGTGCCTGGGACATTTCTGAGGTACTTTTCTCCCTACATTTCCTCTCTTAGAATTTTGCATTTCTGATTTTTGGAAGATTAACCCACAAACTGCCTTCTGACTGTGTACATTTCAAGCTTGCCCCCCACCCCCACTGTCTACATAACCTCCAGTACTGTGTACCAGGGGATGCAGGCACATCACAACACAACAGTGAGCTCTACAGCTTTCCTGGGTGAGTCAGCTCAAGGGAAAGGAGGATTCCTAAGGCCTTTCCTACACAGGAAGTGATAGGAAGAAAGTTAACTTCACAAATTGCCTATGAACCACCTAAATACATTCCCTTGGATCAAAATTAAATGATTTCCTGAACTGAACTGCCTCCAAAATATCCCCCAAATACCTACAACTATATCCCCAAAACATCTATGACTATCCAATACTACCTGTGTTGAGAAGTATAACGAAATAATTCAGAGAGGAAACAAAGTGATCAAATGATTATTTTACCAAATAAGATATATTTAAATTTTGAACTATTTTACATTTTAAATAATTTCTTAAAGAATAGGCATACACACACACACAGAGGATATCACTAAAGATTAAAGGGAGATTGAAAACGTGTTGCCTCTGGGGAAAAAGAATAGAGACTAGAGGATGGGAGATAAAATGGGAAAATGAGATTTTCCTTTCATGGCCAACATTCTTGTAACTGTTGAAGTTTTTATCACTTTTATTTTTCTTTTGTTTTTACTAAATACATGTATTATTTATTCAACTTGTGAAAGAGAAAAATAATAAATTTAACTTTTAAAATCTAAAAGAAAAACATAAAATATTGAATCATGCAATTAACTCTCCTTATACCATTTCCTGCTATTTATCTATAAACTAGAAATGATACTGCTATGTTATGACTATTTTTGTCCCTCCAACTCCAGATTTATGTATATGGTAAAATCCTAACCCCCCAAAATGTTGGTACTAGGAGATGGAGCTTTTGGGAGGTGCTTAGGTTATGAAGGTGGAGTCTTCATGAATAGGATAAGTATTCTTATAAAAGACCCCAGGGAGATCCTTGCCCCTTCCACCAGTGAGGACACAGCAAGAAGGCACCCTCTGGTCATGGGCCAGGAAGAGTGTCTTCACCATTCTAGTACCTTAATCTTGGGACTTCCCAGACCCCAGAACTGTGAGAAATTTCTATTGTTAATAAGCTACTCAGTCTGAGATATTTTGTTATAGCAGCCCAATGAACTAAGACAGACACTTTCTTGCATTGCTATAGTCTCAACTGTTTGTTTTCTCAATTTAAAATTATATTGCCCTGCTTTTAAAAGTATCTGATTGACTTTTAATTTCATTGGGATAACATATTTAGCAAGACTCCAATCTTTTAACATTTATTAAGACTTGTTTTATGGCTTAGCATATGATCTATTTTGTTCAGCATATTATGTGTACATGAAAAAAATGGATAGTCCTGCGGTTGTCATGTATTGTAGTCTATAAATGTCAATTAGGTCAAGGCAATTGGTAGTGTTCAGATTTACATCTTTACTGATGTTTTTTCTAGGTCCTCTATCAATTGAGAGAAGAATGTAAATTTCCTCTAATTGCAGAGTTGTCCATTTCATTTCATTGTAAATTTTTACTTCATACATTTTGCAGGCCTTTTTAAAATTATGTTTCATAATGAACTGATGCTCTTTTTATGAATTATCCCTCTCTTAGTTAATTTTCTTTGTATTGAAGTCTATTTCAGCAGATATTGACATAACCACTTTAGCCTTTCTTGAATATTATTTGTATAGTTTATATAATGTTACATCTTTTTACTTTCAACCTATCTCTTTAATTTAAAGTAAATCTTTTAGATGGCATATAGTTGGGCCTTACATTTTTATCCTTTCTGAAAATTTGTCTTTTAACTAGTTTTTAACCAACTTATATTTAATATAACCATTATTTTAGTTCTATTTAATGTTACCACTTTACAATTTGTTTTTTGTTTTTCCTATCAGGTTTTTTGTTTTGTTTTGTTTTGTTTTGTTTTCATTGCTCCTCACTTACACAAAGGCTAATGATGTAGGTGTTTAATGTCTGCCAATTTACAGCTATGGTTTTCTGAAATAATTCACTGGTAGATCTGTATTCTTTAATGGATCACTGGTAGCTCTAAAATCTACTATTAGTGGACTCATAAAGAAAAATTTGCTAGATGATTGTGAGTGTGTGTGTGTGTAATATTTAGAATGTAAGAAAATAAATAAGCAGTATATTTTTTATTTTTGGATAGTGGAATTATACAGTGATTTGTTTCACCTTCATGCTTTTCAGATATCTCCAATGTCTGTAACTGGCATGCTTTATAATTAGAATGAAGGATTTTAATTCTTTTTTAATAAAAGAAATGGAAGTACACAAACATCTGCAGAACACCTACCATGAGCTGGTTAATGAACTAGGCACAGTACCATTTTAAATTCTAATGATTTTTTTTTAAGTAGAGGAAATTATCTTTAAAATTAATTGTTAAGCTGCAGTTGAAAAGAATATTTTCCATCCTAATGATATCCCTTGCTGGTTTTTTTTTTTTCAATAGGAGTCTTTTCTTTTCCTTCTCAGGTTAACATTAGTAGATGAATTCTAGACATACATGAATATCTGGGATAATTGAAAAACAGTAATAGTTGAAGAACAACCAAAAACAAACAAACAATGCTCCTTTAATATACTCAGGCCTTAAATTTGGCCTCTAACATCTTGGAAGGGGACAATTACCCACTTGTCTTCCTGACATTCTTAATATACCTAAACTGTGTAGGTTTTTGTCTTTTTTCTAAGGAGCAATAAAAAATTTCAGGACCAATTTAATTCAGGACCAATAACACCTACCTAGCCTCATTCAATTTACTAGTTTAATTTGTTCTTCCTACGCTTTCAGAATGCTTAAGTCAAATGAGGACAGTAAGTCCTCACTTAACATCCTGGATAGACTCTACAACTGTAAGCAAAACAGTGTATAAGAAAACCAATTTTAGGGGAAGCCAGAATGGCTCAGTGGGTTAAGCGCTCACTTTGCAGCCCCGGGGACAAAGGATCGAATCCCAGCCCCAGCCCATGAGGAACCATATGCTGAACTGGGGAGTGTGCCCAGTTCGGTTCTTACTGGGATGAGACCCCAGCCCAGCTCCTGCCCTGTGCAGCCCCGCACCCACCTGTGAAATGAAGCTATGTGAAAAAACCAATGACGTGCAACGATGGAGACTGTTCTGGGCCCTCCCTCTTCTCTCTTCTGTCTCTCTCTCCCACTGTCAAAAACAATAAAAAAAGAAAAGAGGAGATCAAAGATGGTGGCATGAGAGGAGAACGCCGATAACTGCCTGGGAAGGGCCTTGTGAACAGAGGGGAATCCACAGGGGAAACCCTGAGAAGAAACCTCAACTAAGAGAACCACACAATGCAGAACAACATACAAAGGTTAGAGAAAAAAGGGGAGAGCGAGAGAGGGAAGGGGAAGCAGCGGTTCGGGGACAGAGATTCAGAGCATGGCCCAGGGCTGGCAAAAACAAAGGGGGATTGGGGGACTACGGTCAAAGTGGAGCTGGATCGAGGGCAGGCTGGAAGCCGAGACCTAGGGAGTGTGGAATCCCCACAAGACTGTGAACAATTTAATATCCAAACTCAAGGGACAGCACACAGTGCCCTAATCAGATCACA
Source organism: Craseonycteris thonglongyai (assembly GCA_004027555.1). Taxonomy (NCBI): domain Eukaryota; kingdom Metazoa; phylum Chordata; class Mammalia; order Chiroptera; family Craseonycteridae; genus Craseonycteris; species Craseonycteris thonglongyai. The sequence continues at coordinate 1,677 of PVKE010043947.1, read as the reverse complement.
GAGCCTAAAGTGGAACAGGGACTGTGGAGCAGGGCGGCGGCACTTCCCGGCGGGCGGGGTGAGAGCAGGGCACCAGCCCACAGCAGCTCAGCACCCCTGATTTACGGAGGAGATTGACTGTGAAGGAGCGCCTTCTGGAGACAGGGTTCTTGGAGTGAGGGCTGGGGCTTGAGTGGGCACAGCTGCATTGGACGCGCTTGGAGTGAATCCGGCGGTCTCAACAGAGCCGGGAGCATAGAGCAGCTGCCGACCAAGCTATGGCCTCTGTGCACAGGGCTTTCGGCGCCCAGCCCACCAGGCCCCCGCGGCACCACTGCCTGCACACAATTGGGCTTTTGGTGCCCCGCTCACCAGGCCGCTGCGGCACTGCTGCCAGCGCTCAAGTGCGCAATTGGGCTTTCGGCGCCCCGCCCACTGGGCTGCTGCACATCGCTGCGGGAACGCACCAGGGCTTTTGGCACCCCGCCCACCGGGCCGTCACAGGGCTGCTGCCTGTGCGCAAGACTGGCTTTCGGCGCCCTGCCCACAGGGCCACTGCAGCACTGCTGCCTGCTCGTGAGCACGCAACTGGGCTTTTGGTGTCTCGCCCACCGGGCCTCTAGGGCGTTGCAGCCCGCGCGTGCAACTGGGCTGCCAACCTGGTTGCCGCGGTGTCACTGCCGGCGCGTGGGACTGTGTGGCCGACCCGGGCCTCTGCCAAACCCCAGCCCATCCAAGTGCTGCCCTGTGGGCGTGGCTTACAGATACGATTGACGGAGGGGCAGCCAGGTGGAGGAAAGAAAGACCAGAGCTCCTGCGCCCCGCTGGCACTGTACCACCAGCTCCCCTGCTGAAAGAGGAATCTGCTATTGTGTCTCAGGCCGCCCCAGCTCCTACTCACATGCCCCCACCCCTGGCCACACATTTACTACCCTGCTATCTAACAGCTAAGACAGCAACCTGAAGTGCCCCAGGACGAGGAGCTATCTGCTACCCTCAACCCTGTCCCCAAATCTCCTTCTCCCACAACTGAGCCCAAAAGAAAAAATAAAGAGAAGCCCATCTGCTAGGCAAACCCCCAGCGGGAAAACAGACTCATGCGTAAAGCAAAAAGAACCACATCAAATACAATGCACACCTCAGAATCCAAAGCCCCTCCAGAAGATCAGGGGCAGTCTTTAGTAAAGGACCTTGCACACTTGGAATCAAATCTAAGTGAAACAGATTTCAGGGCTGCATTAATCAAGACACTCAGAGAGCTCACTCAATGCTGGCAAAGTACCCAGACACAGTTAAGTGACCTCAACAAGAAATTTTCTGAGCAAAATGAGTACTTTACCAATAAAATTGAGAAGCTAGAGCAGAACCAAAAGGAACTCCTTGAAATGAAAAGCATCATGGGAGAGCTGAAAAAAGAACTGACCAGCATAGGAAACCGGGCTGACCAGCTAGAGGAAAGGCTGAGTGAAATGGAAGATACAAACATGGAAATGTCACAGAGGGAAGAGGAAAGGGAAAGGAAAATCAAGAGAAATGAAAGAGCCCTACAAGAACTTTCTGACTCCATCAGAAAGAACAATATTAGAATAATAGGGGTACCAGAAGGAAGCGAGATGAAATCTTCTCAGAGTCTACTAAAATAGTGGATGAAAATTTCCCTAGCCTGTAGAAGGAATTCCAGCTCCAAATCCAAGAGGA
>PVKE010043946.1:0-13184 GCA_004027555.1 Craseonycteris thonglongyai | reverse complement strand
CAGTTTTACTGGGGAATTTTTAAATCTCTTCATGGCTACCTCACTCATATTTTACAATAATAAGCATTGTGTCTCTGATTGCAAAGAAGACATGGTTCTGTTATTTATTGATTTGTTTTTCTTTACTTCATTATTTCTTTTAATCTCATCTTTTCCAGAGGGAAACAAACAATTTAATTCAGGAAATCTTATGTGTCATTATGTCAGTCTAAAGATTGCTTTGCAAATAAGCAAACAAACAACAAAAAGACATGGTACTCAATAGAGCACTGGAATTCTTAACAGCACTACAGTGATAAAAATTGAGCTTCACTCCATGAAACTGAAAAGTAGTTACTCTTAAAAAGCTGAATTTCATCATTAAAAGAAGGAGGTTGTCATGGTAGTTACAACAGCGAATCCTCTTAGCTCTTTGCTCTTCTATCATTAGGCTTTAAGAGACTTATTTCATCTAAACTCTGTTTCAAACACTTTAAGAAGTCACGTAATTATATGCAGCTAAAGATATATCTGAGATTTATTGAGTCCAAGAGGAGATAATAGTTTACTAAGGAAGATTAAGTTCTCTGAAAAGATCTTTGTAATTAGAGATGGATCTAATAATACATTGATTTTTAAATTTCATTGACAGGATACATTATTCAAGTTTGCATTCTCTGTCACAGAGTTGGTTAATTTATTTCTGTAGTGCTGAATAGAAAAAATATTCCGTAAGTAATAGTTTCTCTTTTAAAGAATAGTTATTAGCTTAAATCAAAATATCTGGATAAATGTATAGTGATAAATTACCAAAAAAAAAAGAACAAAAAATGTAAAAAAAGATTACTCTAGAATAGGAGCAATTGGGGGAGTGACTTTAATAAATGCATACATAAGTAAAATGTTAAAAAAGTGATTTCTGTTCTATTACTCGTTGACAGAAAATAAATAAAAACACTGTAGAAAGAACCAATTAATTTCTTTTCTTTTTTTTCTTTTTCTTTTCATTCCTTTCCCTTTCTTTCCTTTTTCTTTCTGTTTCTTTTCTTTCCTTTTACTTTCCTTTCTTTCTTTTCTTTTCTTTTCTTTTTTTCTCTCTAGTGATACAGACCTGCTTAGAAAATAGAGCATAATCATTGGGATATCATGTTAAAACTGTTGTTACCTTTATGTGAATTTTCGGTATACACATGTCAGATTCTAATTTGGCAATCTAAATAAAAATATATAGCACTATAATTTTCGTCACAGCTAGAATTCTAATATAACAAAATGTAGGAATATTTTCTTGGTCTATAGTGTATTCTTAGTGTTTTGTAATTTTTCAAAGTGTCCTGGAGCCAAAATAAATGCTTAACAATTATATTAGGTAGTTAAGTACAAATAATTAATAGTAGTTATTTGTGGTTTTCCAAAGATGCTATTGTTCCCCTTCAAAATTAAAAATATTCCCTAGTGTCCCTTGAATTTAGGACAGCACTCCAGGGTGCCAATTTGGGAATCACAGGATTAACGGAATTTTGCTCATGGAACTACTTAAACTTTGTTTGAAAATAAATCAGGATTTTAAATTTGTTATATCAACTTTGATTATAATTGTAGTAGTTCTTAAAAGTCTTGCTTTATTTTTATTTACCTGAAGCTGGGGGAAAAGTTGAAAATAACTTTCACTTCTCTTCACTTCTTTCAGGTACAATCATTTATTCAAATGCACAATATTAACTAATTAAAACAAACCTCATACACTAATAATATACCTGTCCCATAGGTTATATGCTTCCTAATCTGTCTTTCCTGGGCTTGTAGAGCTCATATGGACTTCACTCAATTTAAACTGTATCAAAGAAAGAGATCATTTAAAAATCCATAAACAGTTAAACACAATTTTTATTTTTATTGCAGAGGAACATTTAAATGTTTATAATATAAGCAATGGGAAATGAACATCACATAGTGCTGTTGGACTTGCTCAACATTTAATTTAACAACATAAAAGGTCTAACAATTAAGTTTGTGAATTCATTCTAAAAAAAAAGTGTTACATACCTCATTGCTCAATATCACTATGGTCACCCCCTTTGGAAGCTATGTGCCAATGCCAGCACTTAGTTTACCCTTCAAAGCAATTTTGGAACTCTTCTTCTGATGTCCTGAGTGTCATCCAAATGTCTTCCTTTCAATATATTCTTTAACTTTGGGTTAAGAAAAATGTCATTCTGGGGCAGATCAGGTGAGTATGGTGGGTGTTCCAATAGAGTGATTAGTTTATTGGCTAAAAACTCCCTCACAGACAGTGTCTGGTGTGTGGGGGTATTATGATGCAAGAGCCATGAGTTGTTGGTGAAAATATCAGATTGCTCCTGTCTAATTTTTTTATGCAACCTTTTCAGCATTCCTAAATAGTAAACTTGGTTGACTGTTTGTCCAGTTGGTACAAATTCATAATGAACAATCCCTCTGATATCTAAAAGAGTTAGCAACATCTTTTTGACTCTTTTTTTTTTTTTTCTTCTTTTGACTCTTGATTTGGATTGATGAAACATTTTTGTTCATGGAGAATTGATTGACTTACATTGTGCACTTTGACACTTTGTGTAAGGGTTATATTGGTACGCCCATGTTTCATTTCTAGTGATAACACAGCCCAAAACATTATCTTGACTCTCCAAAAGGTCTTGGCACACTTTGACTCTCCTTTGCACTTGTTCATTGATGAGCTCCTTCGGGACCATTTTTGCACATGCTTTTCTCATGCCAAGACTTCCAGTGAAGATTTTTGTAACTTTCTCTATCAATGTTGACTTAGTCTGCAATGCTTCACATAGCCCATGATTTTAACACACAATTTGATGAATTTTTGTAGTATTTTCATCAGTTCTGGTTATTACTGTTCACCCTGACCTCTCTTCTTCAATGATGCTTTCTCTTCCCTCAGAAAAATGTTTAATCCATTTGTACACTGCCATTGTCTTCAGGGCATTATCCCCATAGACTTGGACTAACATGTCCCTGATTTTATTTCTACACCTGCCATGTTAAAAAAAAAAATTATGTTTGTTCATTGCTTTAATTTAAGCTCCAGCATTCTTACTGTGGCACACAAGAACATGCAAAAACAATAATGAATGCCACTCAACAAGACACTGCCATACGTCAACAGGAGCACAGCAGTGAGACACAGATACACCAAGTCTATGAAACCTTACCAAGTTGTACAGTGCCGCCAACATAAGCACATGGTGAAAAGTGTGTGAACTTAATTGTCAGATCTCCTATACTTCACCTTCAATCTGGATACAATCTCAGCAACAATATTTTATTTATTAAAAAAATTCAGACCAAGCTGAGATACATGCCAATGTCAGCATCATAAAATACAACATATGGAGATAGGTTGTACAATATCTAAAGTCATCATTGCCAAAGTAGTACTTATATCTGTGCTTTTACATACTATACACAGTAAACAATATTTTCAAATGTCCAAATACTCAAAAGACTCATGAGTAAACACAGGCCAATATATTGTCAAGAATATTGTGGTTTTTTAAAAAGATTTATTTCATTGTTTTTGACAGAGACAGACAGAGACACAGAAAGAAGGGAGAGGGCCCAGAACAGTCTCTCTAGATGCACATCATCAGTTTTCCACATTGTTTCATTTCACACAAGTGGGCAGGGAGCCGTGCAGGTTGGGAACTGGGCTGGGGGCCTCCCACATGGAAGGCATGCCCCTTCGAGCCAGGGGCTGAACTGGGGGATGAGAACCGAAATGTGGGCCTCCCACATGGGAAGCACACCCCAGTTCAGCATATGGGTCTGCACAAACTGGGGCTGAGATTCTATCCTCGGTCCCCAGGGTTGCAAAGTTAGTGCTTAACTCACTGAGCCATCATCCCAGCTTCCCCAAAAGTATTGTTGATAGTTATTAAACTTCAATGATTTGAGGTAATAATTAACTGAAATGTTGCTAGAAATATTGAGATAGATGACTAAACACATATATGTATAGATAAACAGATGGATAGAGCATATTATACTTTTCAGGGCAATGGATATGAAGACATGGCTGTAGGTGATAAATGAGATTGATTAATCAAATCCTAACCCTGCTCATTAACTAACTGTGAGATCTCCCTTTTTCTCAATATTCTTCCACATAAAGTAGAGATAATGATATACATAACTCTTAGGGCCATTATAAAGATTATATATATATTAATGCCTGGCAACTAGTAAATGCTACAGAAGCATTAGTTATTACCATTATTGTTTTAATTGATTAAAAAATTATTACATACTAAAAATTATGTGTAAGAAGTCAAAGACATAGAAGTAAATGAGTGTACTTACCATAATTTTAGAAAATAAATATTATAAATTTATTCATTTATATTTAATGTATATAAAAATTTAAATAAATCTCATTTTATTTTGCATCTCAGTTTGAATAAAATTTGTCTGCTATAGAATGATGTCTGATCAAAAGTGATGTTTTTGCTCTAATGAAGGAAATGTTCAGTGATAGATTTTAACATTTCATTTATTGAAACTAATGTTGTAAATTAGTTACTAACATTTTAAATCACATATCCTAAAATTTATATTTGATTTTCAAAATAGTGTAAGAGATCATAAAATATTAGCAGAATATGAATAACTGTTTCAACTAATTTTTAAAAATATAAACCTGCCATCTTTTTTTCTTTTTTTTCTTTTATTGTTTTGAAAGGAGAGAGAGAAAGAAAAGAGGGTTGGCCCAGAGCAGTTTCCATAGTTGAACATATTTAGTTGTGACATGTTTTCACTCCACATAGGTGAATTTGGGGCCACAGGGCACAGGAATAAAACCAGGGGTCTCTGCACTGGAGGGGAGAACCTTCCCTGCTGAGCCACCCCAGCAGTTACTGTAGGTTGTTTGGAAGGTCAGCATATGGATTTTCTTGGGCTGGGGCTGTGTATTGAACCCTGAACCTTGCGTTTATGAGGTAAGAGCTCAACCACTGAACTATCCAAGCATCCCTGTTTTAACTATTTTTTTTTTGACAGAGAGAGAGAGAGAGAGAGAGACAGAGACAGAGACAGAGACAGAGAGAGAACTGAACTGGGTGAGCTCCCAGTTCAGCATATGGTTCCTCATGGGCCAGGGCTGGGATTTGATCCTTGGTCCTCGGCGCTGCAAAGTGAGCGCTTAACCCACTGAGCCATCCCGGCTTCCCCATTAACTAATTTTTAAGCAATAAAATATCAATGAAGAATGATCAGAATTTTTTTTTTTATACTAGTGATTTTAACTGACTTTTTTGAGTGGCTACTATGTGTCAGAATCTCTTTTAAGTTATGTATATAACAACTAGATCTTCAAAAAAGCTTATAAGTACTTTCATTTACAGATAAGGAGATAAACATTTAGCTTTAGTAGTAGATTTGAGATTTGTATTCAGACTGTCTATAGAATGTTTATTTCATAATCACGATAGATAATACAAAGAGAAACAACAATAAAATAAAACAAGCACTATATGTTACACATTAAAATTAAAATCAATACGCTGGTTTCTCTTCAGATTGCATAAATCTTTTGCCTTTTAAAATTAAAATCAGAAATAGAGGTTTTTTTTTCTTAAAGTATAGTCAGCAATTGAATCTGACTTTGTATTACAAATGGATAAGATTTTGCACTGAAAAAAGATTGCTTTATTTTCATTTGTTTTTAAAAGTGAATGTAGAAACATGCTTATCTTCTTTTCCATATTCTAACAAATTAGGTAATTTAGTGTGTGCATTTTGAAACATTATTCTCTTTGTTGTTTTATGATAAGTATTGCAATAAGTTTGGAAGAATATAGAAAGTTTTAAACATGTTTATTGAGAAAAATTGGCTTACAATAAACTGCAGATAAAGTGACAAAATATGTTTTGACAAATGTATATACCCACTGAAACATCACACTGATCAGGCTAACAAACATTTCCCTCACTCCCACCCCAATTTTCCTGATCTCCTATAAACATTTATATGCTTTCTGTGAATGCAAGTTACTTTTCATTTTCATTCTTTTTTTTTTAAGATTTATTTTATTGTTTTTCACAGAGACAGAGAGAGACAGAGAGAAGGGGGAGGGCCCAGAGCATTCTCCATAGTTGAACATCAGCTTTCAACAGTTCTGGTTATTACTCAACACAGGTGGGCAGGGATCACGCAGGGCAGGAACTAGGCTGGGAGCCTCCAGCATGGAAGGCATGCCCCCTCGAGCCAGGGGCTGAAATTGGGGGTGAGAACCAAACTGGGGGACTTCCGCATGGGAAGCACACCACAGTTTAGCATATGGGTCCACACGGGCCGGGGCCAGGATTCGATCATCTTCCCTGGGGCTGCAAAGCGAGTGCTTAACCTTCTAAGCCATCCCAGCTTCCCCTACTTTTCATTTTCTACACTTCATGGCTAAGAATGTGGTCCATCTTGGTGAATGTTTTCTGTGAGCTAGAGAAGAATATACGTTCTGCTGGTGTTGGATAGAAAAGTATATAGATGCCAATTATATGCAGTTGATTGATGGTGTTTTGTGTTCAGTTATGTTCTTATTGAGTTTCTGCTTAATGGATTTATTTCTGATAGAGGTGTTAAAGTCTCCAACACTTTTGGAGAATTCAACTATTTATTTGTGCAACTGTATAGTTTTTGCCTCATGAAGTTTGGCATTCTATTGCATATGACATTAAGGATTGTATCTTTTTGTAATATTGAACCTTTATTCTTATGTAATTTCATTCTTGTTTTCTGATAAATTTCCCTACTTGAAAAAGAAGTCCACTTTGCCTGAAATTCACAAAGCCACTCTTGTTTGTTTGTTTGTTTTTATTATTCAGATGGTTCAGATGGTATATTTCTCTCTTACTATTTACTCTTATTCTATATGTGTCAAATTTAAAGTGTGTTTTGGTAGACAACCTGTAGCTGGATAATGCTTTTTTGATCTATTCTGACAGTCTGCCTTTTAATTGGAGCATTTAGATCATCACTGACATGATTATTGACATAGTTGGACCAATATTTGCCACATATGTTACTGTTTTCTGATTATTGTGGTTTTAATTGAGAATTTTATGGGGTTTTGTTGTCTCTCCTTTCTTAGCATATTGGTTATATTTCTTCTTAAATTTATTCTAGTGGTTGCCTTGGAGTTTGCAACATGATTTTGCAACTATTTATAAATAAAGTAGACTTTCAAATTACACTATACCACTTCACAGATTGTGTATCTTACAACAAATAATTATAATTCCTCCTTACCAATCAATGTATTATTGCTGTCATTAATTTCACTTATATATACATATACATGAGCATGAATGCATTAAATAAAATATATACATAAACATATATAATCAAATGCATTTTAGTACTATTTTGAACAAACTGCTACCTGTTAAATCAATTAAGAATAAAAACTATATATGTTCTCATTTTACCTTCACTTATTTTTTCCTTGATGCTCTTTTTTTCTTTATGTAGATCCAAGATTCTGACTTGTATTATTGTTTCTCTAAAGTACTTTTTAACACTTCTAGAAAAGGTTTACTGGCAACAAATTCCTTCAATTTTTGTTTATATGATAAAATCTTTATTTCTCAAGGTTTAGAGGATATTTTTTCACTGTATAAAATTTTAATAGGTTATTTTTCTCTCAACATTTTAAATATTTCATTTTACTCTCTTCTTGCTTATTAAATGGTTTTTGAGAAATCAGATTTAATTTGTATCTTATTTTCTACAGATAAGGTAATTTTCTCTTCTGGTTTATTTCAGGATATTTTCTATATCTTTGACTTTCTTCCATGTGGAAGGGTAGAACTAACTAGAATTGAATATCTCTCTTTCTCTAGGTCGATTGGGCTCTGATAATACTCCACGCAGGTTAGGTTTTAGTTAAATAATTTCTGTTGAGCACAAGCCTTTTTAAGAATAACAAAGGGCTTTGGTATATTTCAAAATTGCTTCTTTTACTCTTTCCATGCCAGAAGCACACAGATTTCTTTTTTTCATTAATATATACAGTGAGAACCTGGCCAGGCTCCTGCTGGTAAATTCACCATGTTGTGTGTGCTTCCTATGAATGGATCTTCTGTAATTTGTAACTATTAGACTTATCCATACTGAGCTTTAGGCAATTTGTCAATTACAGTTTAAACTTTGCAACCTTAATCTTAACTGCCATGGTGGTTTCCACTTACAAATCTATTCTTCTAAGCCTTAACTCCCCGTGTTTGCCTGTCTGTCTCTCCAATCACTGGGGCCATCAATATGCCTTATGTCTTTTCTCTCATGGATCCAAAAAGAATTGTTGATTTTCAGTTTCTTCTATTACCTTTTACTTATTGTTAAAACACAGTGATAAATTTAAAGCTCTTTATATGAGAAACTGGAAACTAGAAGTTGCATTTTCTGAACTTTAAGTAAATGGAATCCTATCTTATGTACTGTTTGGTATGACTCTTTCAGCTTAGTGTAGTTACTTTGATATTCACTCATGCTTTGGGCATATTAATACCTCATTATTCTTATTTCTGAAGAGCATACCATTGTATAAATACACTACTGCTTTATTTACCCATTCTCCTATTCATTGTCATTGTGTTGTTTGAAGGTTTTAACTATTATAAGTAAAACTATTATAAATATTTACAGATACTCTATGTATAGGTGGTTTCATTTATTTTGGAAAAATATCTAAAATCTTAATGTTTGAATCTTGTGAGGAGTGTATTTTTAAACTTTTTATCTACCAAACTCTTTTTCAAAGTGTTTATTATTTTACTTATGCGTTAGCAATCTATGAAAGTTCCTAATCTTCCATATCCTCCCCAATAGTTGTTATTGCTAATCTTTTTTTTAATTTTAGTATTTCAAATAAGTATGTAGTAATTCCTCATTTTGTCTTTAGTTTTTATTTTGAGTAATAATATTGAGCATCGTATTATGTACTTATGTGTCATATGTACCAGTATATTTTCTTTGGGAAAGGGTTTTTTCACCTCTTTTGCCATTTTAAAAAAATTATTTGGTTCATTTTTTATTGGAATATGTCTTTTTCAATTATTAAGTTTTAAAAAATATTTGCAGATTATGTTCTAAACCCTTTACTAGACACCTGTTTTGCAAGTATTTCTCTAAAGTGTGTGGCTAGTATTTCCTTTCTCTTAACAATGGTTTTTCATGGAATACAAATTTTAAATTTTGATAAGTTTATTAATTTGTTGTTTTTTTGAATGATGCTTTTGGTGTTATATAAAATAAACATTTGTCAAACCAAAATTACAAAGGGCACAGTCTGTAGCTGAAATTGGCCTAGGTTTGGGCTCCTCTGAGGAGGCCAAGTTGTGCACACACTGCTTTAGACCAAGCCAGAGCACACCAGGTCTGAATCTGAGAACTGAAAATCCAAAGGGCAGATTGGGCAGGGTTCAGGGTTTTGCTAAAGTGAATCCTCCTATATAGTGTCAGCCCCTCTATAACAGCTTCTTCATTGAAGTCACCAACCTGTCCTCACAACCAACCAGAAAGTTAATCTCTTGTACTGACACTCAAACGGCAACCCAGGCTCAACTATAACAAAAGGGCACTTACAATTCACACAAGGGTCACACCTGGAGCACCTTGCTCAGATGACGACTGTGTCATAGGGCCCCATAGAATACCTACTACATAAGACCATTTTACTAAGCCCAGGAGACATAGCACCCCTAACAAGTACCTAGAAACAAGCATACAAGGAAGGAGGAAAAAAAGGGATACAAAGAAATATGTTACAACTAAAAAACAGAACAAAGTTTCAGAAAAAGAACTAAACTAAATGAAGACAAGCAACATAGTAAATGCAGAGTTTAAGACTCTGATTACTAGGATGCTCAATGAATTTAGGGAAAGAATTCATGAACTCCGTGAGAATTTTAACAAAGAAAATATAAAAATGGAAATAGAAAACATAGAAAATGAAGAGTACAATAACTGAAATGAAGAATATGTTAGAGACAATCAATAGTAGATTAGGTGAAGCAAAGGATCAAGTCAGAGATTTAGAAGATAAGGTAGCAGAAAACACCAATTCAAAACAGAAAAATAAAAAAATCCAACGAAATGAAACAAAAAGATACCAAAAACTAGAGGATAATTTAAGGGATCTGTGGGACAACATTAAGCATACCAACATCACATCATAGTGCTACCAGAAGAAGAGAGTTATAAAAAACCTATTTGGGGAAAGCCGGGATGGCTCAGTGGGTTAAGCACTCGCTTTGAAGCCCCAAGGACCGAGAATCAAATCCCAGCTCCAGCCCAGGCGGACCCACATGCTGAAGTGGGGTGTACTTCCTGAATGCGGTGAGGCCCCCAGTTCTGTTCAAAAAAAAAAAAAACAACAAAAACTTAACCTGGCAAAGTAAAGAAACATATAAGCCCCAAAAATGCAGAAAGTTCCAAACGAGATGAACCCAAAGAAGCCCATACCAATACACATCATAATTAAAATGCCAAAGTTTAAAGACAAGGAAAGAATCTTAAAAGCAACAAAAGAAAAGCAGTTAGCTTTTAGGTACAAGGGGGCTTCCATAAAATTGTCAGCTGACTACTAAACAGAAACTTTACAGGCCAGATGGGATTGGCATGAAATACTTTAAGTGATGAAAACCAAGAACCTACAACCAAGATTACTTTACTCAGCAAAGTTATTTCTCAATAGACAGGTAAAGAGTTTCCCAGACAATAAAATGCTCAAGGAGCTCATCAACACCAAACCAGTATTATAAGAAATGTTAAAGATGACCTTTTTTAAGAAGAAGAATGACGAGGAGGAGGAGGAAGAAGAAGAAGAAGACAAAGAAGGCAAAAAAGAAGTAATAATAACTACGAACAATAAAATGGTAATAACCATATCATCTATCAGCAATTATTTATAATATAAATAGATTAAATGCTCCAATAAAGATAGGGTGGTTGAATGAACAAAAAAAATAAGACCTTTATATATGCAGTGTATAAGAAACTCACCTCAAATAAAAAGACACAAACAGACTAAAGTAAAAAGATAGAAAAAGTTATTTCATGAAAAATGGAAACAAATAAACAAACAAAACCTGGGGTAAAATACTTATGTCAGACATAATAGTCTTTAAAACAAAGATTATAAAAAGAGACAAGGAAAAACCCAATAATTTCAGTTCTGGGTATATACTAGAAAAACTCAAAACACTACTTCAAAGGGATATGTGAATCCATCTGTTCATTGCCTCATTATTTACAATAACCACGATATGAAGGCAACCTGGGTGTCCATAAAGGGATGAACAGATAGAAAAAAAAAAAAGGTGGTAATATATACAATAGAATATTACTCAGCCTTATAAAATAATAAAATTCTGCCATCTGCAACAACATGGATGAACCTAGAAGGCATTGTACTTAGTGGAGTAAGTTAGACAGAGAAAGACAAATGCCATATTATTTTATTTAAATGTAGGATCTGAAAAACAAAATAAACAAATTACACAGAAACAAACTCATAAATACAGAGAACATTTTGATGGTTTCCAGATAGGAGGGCGCTTGAGAGTGAGTGAAAAAAGAGAAGACGTTAAGGATGCCAGGATGGCTCAATAGGCCAAGTGCTCATATGCAGCCCCAGGGTCCAAGGATTATATCCTGGCCCTGGCCCAGGTAGACCCATATGCGGAACTGGGATGTGGCCCAGTTCGGTTCTTTTGGGGGTGAGCTTCCCATGAAAGAGGCTCCCAGCTTGTGAGGTGTGCCTCCCATGCAGGAGGTCTCCAGTCCCATGCCCACATGTGGAGTGAAACTATATCAATAACTAACGACGTACAACTACTGAGACTGCTCTGGGCCCTCCTCTTTCTCTCTCTCTCTCTCTGTCTCTCTGTTAAATACAATAAAAATCAATCTTAAAAAAAAGAGAGAAGGTGTTAAGAAGTATATATTGATAGTTAAAAAGTAGCCATGGGAATGCAAACTATAGGATTAAAAATATATTCAATAATATATTAAAATATATAAAATGCATTGAATAATATTGCATTAATTATGTATGCTATCAGATGGATACTAGATTTATCAAGGTGATCACTTTATAAATTATGTCTCTTCAGCAACCTTATAGGTAAAAATGTTTGGCTAAGAACTTGTTAGAAATGTAATAAAGAAATGAGCTATATGTATACCTGAGGGTTGTCTTGAAAAAAATCAAGGTTTTGTCAATATAACAAGAATAGTTACATGGCTGGATACTTTCTGGACAGCCTTTGTATATATTTTCCTTTGTGGTGAATGAAATACTTAATCTCTGGTAGCTAAATTAATTCAATTATCCTTACCTAAAATGAAAGTTCTTAGTGGGCATCATCTATTTTCTAGTTGATGGTGCAAAAATAAAAGTAATTAGAATCAGGTGACCTGTTAATTAACAACAACTTTACCATTATCTCTGTGAGCCTTAATAATCTATGTAATTCTAATTGCTTCAGTGAAGAAATTAAAAATTCCTTTTAACAGATTTGTAATTATAGTAAATGAGCTGAAGCATAAGTGTGGTGTACTACTATACACTTTATTTCCTCTTGCTTTCTACCTTCCTACCTACACCTGAACATTCAATGTCTGCTTGTGATTTATACTTTTAGATTTGATTAAAGAACTGGGAATATGTGCTCACTCTGAATTATATGGAAGAAAGTCAAGAGGAGGAAGAAAAGTCCAAAGCTCCTGGGAAAGGACTTATCCTTCTTTAGTGTTAGTGTTTTCCTCTATAAGATCCTCTTTGCGTTGGACTAAAAATTCACTACATTGGAATACAGTATTTTTATATTATTCAAAATGCCTAGAGATATTCAGAAAGTTTTAGTTCTAAAAATTTATTCTGATAAAAGTCCTTTTCCAAAACATTAAAACTTTTACCAAGTATATAACATTTTAACCAAGAAAAATTTTTCTTCATAAAACTTTTCTTTTGAAATTAATTTTGAAATGTGTAACAAGTGAAGATATATAGTTCCATTGTGAAATAATATTTTACAATTATAAATAACACAACCTTTTCCCTTTAGACTTCAATGCCATTTTTTAAGATTAGCCTATGAAATTCTAGAAAAATTTTGTCTAATAAAAAGCGAATACTATCTTCACTTTTTTTTTTTTT
>PVKE010043945.1:0-13185 GCA_004027555.1 Craseonycteris thonglongyai | reverse complement strand
GGAAGAGTTAGGATTCGAACAGAAGGACAGAGGAAGAGAGAGGACCAGGCGTCCTAAAGGAAACAACAAGGGGGAAAGTAGGCTAGTCCCAAACATGTCTAGCAGCTGATGTGCTAGCAGCCAATTCAGAAGAGCAGAGGGTCTTCCAACCAGAATATTCCCAGTATTCCAGACAGGGTCCCTTATGGAACATTCCTCATGCGCAATCTGTAAAACATTTTATATATTTTAAATTTAAGACCAATCATAACGAATTGGGGGATAATAAATATATTAAGCTACACTGTAACATGAAGTCACATATCATTTTTAGTTGTCCATACATACAAGTGTCCTCTGCTTCAGAAAACCAATTTTTTTCTTGTGTTCCTGCCACCCTTTAGACCTTATGCTTTCATAGCCAGCTCCCTAGAAGCTCTCTCCCCTACTTGGCAACGAGGTTCAACCTCAGATTCCTAATGGCCTTCTGGATGTGGATGACTCTCGAGGGCACAGCTCTAACCTCTCTACTAAATGCCATTTTGAAAGGGAACTCTTGATGTCTCCAAATCTGGTCTTTCCCATGCAATTGTATATCGGATATCATTATTCACCTAGTACCTGAGACCTGAAAACATGTTTACCTTCCACTTCTCACTCAATTAGACTCCAAAATTCGACTAATTTTGTCTCTGAAATGTCTCTTGCACCCATGCATCCTTTCCATTCCTGTCGCCCTCCCCTAGGGTTCAGGTCTCCCCACCTCTGCCTTTTTTCCTGCTCCAAACCATATTAGAGGCCTACAAGATTAATAAGCTTCTGAAAGCACAGCTTCCTACCCACATCCTTCCCAGACCTTAAACCATCAGTGGTTTCCTGCCAAATAAATCCCAAAGTCCCCATTCCCACCAACCTTTCTAGTCCTTTTCCAATCTGTCTGGTTCACAGCAGCACGTTCCAGTCATAG
Source organism: Craseonycteris thonglongyai (assembly GCA_004027555.1). Lineage (NCBI taxonomy): Eukaryota > Metazoa > Chordata > Mammalia > Chiroptera > Craseonycteridae > Craseonycteris > Craseonycteris thonglongyai. The sequence goes on along the minus strand of PVKE010043945.1, from coordinate 12,239 downwards.
TGCATTATTTGTTGTCCACTGAATGCCACTCCACCTGTCCATATGTCCAGATTACTGTCTCCCCAAAGGCATCGTCAAGTGCTACTTGTTCCATGAAGTCAGTCTAAGACTTCTAAGCAAGAAGTCATCTTTCCCCCTCTGAACTCCAATCACACTTCATCCAATACCACCTGGCATTTGAGCTAATATGCACATGTGCTCCTACACCTACAGGGCTAGCCTCCCAAAGGAGCACCTCTGTATAAAAAGTCAGGCCAACGTGCTAAGTTAGTACTTTCTTACAAGGACGCATTATAGCAAAAGTTATGGGAGGAACAAGAGCATCCACTAACAGCTACATTGGGAAATTACGTTCAACTGCGCAAAAATAAAGCAATCACATCAATAATGTTTTTTAACCATCGTATACAGATGTTAGCTGAAGTTGTGAAGATGCAGGACATTGCAGAGAAGGTGAGTCTCCTTAACACAATGAAAATTCTGAGGTAGCATACCACAGTGGCTTAAAGCATAACTCTGGAGCCATTTGAGGCTGGGTCCTAATCCCAGGTCTGACCTTGTGCAAGTCAGCTAGCCTCTTTGTGCCTAAATGCCTTGTAATAAATTAAAACACAGATATTAACAGTACTTTCCCCATCCACATAAGACTCCGTGAGAATTATGCACATACTGTATGTAAAACACTTAAGAGATTGGCACATAATTAGTGCCGTGTTAGCTAGTCTTATTATTGTGAAAATGTTTCACATGGGGAAAAGACACAAGGATTGGATATTTGGTAGTTAAGATGCCTAGCAGGATTTCACTAGAGAGACTTTAGCATCTTAAAATTGTCAACCAGATTTGCTCTATCTCCTGACAGGGATCCTTTGACTGACTGACAGGTAGGGTAAAATTCACTAGGGGTGGCTCATAGTACAATGGATTGAATGCTATGCAAGTGGAGCAGGCTCAAGACCACTGAATCAAACACAGAGCTTTCAGCCATCAAAGGGCTCAACCACAAACAGCCATTGTTTCCCACAAACAACCCCGCTGTTGTCATCCACATGGGTGCCAAATGAAGCCGGTTGACTTACGCATTTTGGTCAGTGGTTCTGCGTAGACACAACCACAATACAATTAATTGCTGCAAAAGAAATCTAGAACTATGCACTGAATTTAGTCTGATAAGCGAGGTTTTGAGTTCAGCTTTTTAAAGGACACTAATCCACAGCAATTGGCTGCACTAAGCATATATGAGCCTGTTTCAAAGCCCATCACATCATGCGGTGATTTATTTATTAATGGTGTGGGGAACAGCCGTGGCTGCAGGGGACCAACATCTATCATATTTCTCCCCCAAATTGTTCAAATGCATTAAATATAAATTGCCACAAATATCTCAACTTGAACTTATGTTGTCAACACATATCCATACACAGTAAAATGAAAACTGCCAGTACACTTGATGTTTTATTACATTTTACTAAAATTATTTATAGCTCAAAGCTGTTCATTATTCATATGTCAGAATGATTAGGGTGGTAGAACAACAAATTCACATTTATCATCATCTTATTTTCTGATATGACATAGAAATTATAAGAATTATGACAATAAGACTGATGCTACACAAGAACAAATTTTTTTTTTTAATCTGTCTCTTGGAATCTGTTCCTACTCACTAGTTAGAATATTGGCATGGCTGCTTCAGCAAAGTCTCTTCATCCCAAGTGTGAGAAAAAGTTACACAAGGTAGACTGCTATCAAAATAAATCCCCCCAAATCTCATTGGCCTAACACAATAATGGCCTACCTAACCTCTTCCTCATACTGCATTCCAGTGCAGCTTAGTAAAGGGGGTTCTGCTCCACACTATCATTCAGGACCCAGGCTCCTCCCATCTTGTGGCTCCATCATATCCTAGCTTCAGAGTTTTCTGCTGTACCCCTGTAGCTGAGCAGCAGACCAGAAAGAGAGCAAGTTTGGAAATGGCCCTTGATTCTTAACTGCCTCTTATCTCCACATACCCACCACTGGTGAGAACCAGTCCCATGGCCCCATCTGGATGCAGAAAGTTGTCTAGAAAAGTGGTTTTCAACTGGGGCTGATTTGGACTCTTGGGCACATTCAACAATGCCTGAAGACATCTTTGATTGTCACAACTGGGCAAATGGCATCTAGTGCCTAGATCAGGGGTCTCCAAACTTTTCAGCTGCATTAACTATCAAACAGCAGTTTGGAGCCGACTACACACTCGAGGTCCAAATAAAAAAGAATCAAAACATACATGTTGTTTTTAATTATTTATTTAATTAATATTATTTTATTCAGATAAAAAGGTCTCCATGGGCCGGATGAGAGGGCCTTGTGGGCCGCATCTGGCCTGCAGGCCGTAGTTTGAAGACCCCTGGCTAGAGTCTAGGGATGCTACAAAACATCCCCCCATGCATAGGCCGGTCTCCCCAAAACAAAATATTATCCATCACCAAATGTCAATAGTGCTAAGATTTGGGTAAGCACCTAGCCAGTCCATAATCATATAACACGTCAATGCTCAGGTTTACCACCATTTTCCACTAATGTACACTCTAATTAATCCCAACAAATACATGATAACGATACTCTGTTCATTCATTTGTTCCTCCATTCATTCATCCAAACTCCTAAATAAGACAAGGTCCCTGCAGTCAATTCACAATGGCGCAGGGGAGCAACCACATACAAAATTATCATACACAGGAACAAGTGAGATTAAAAAGAACAAATTAAAGAAAAATTAATTCTGCCTGAAAGAGTTGGGGGAGGATCCACAGGGCAGGTAGAACAGAAAGGAAGTCTTGAAACAAACATATAGTACTCATACTTTTCATTATGATTCTGCAGGGGGTGTTTTCTTGGGAGGATAAGAGGGCGGTAGAGAAAAGGTGTTCTAAGAAGACAACTCCATGAAGGCAATACTAATATGATTTATTCCACTTTCTGGTATGGAGAAAAAAGAGTACCTAAGGGAGGAGGCATTGTAAAAATGCATTTTTGTTCAAGCATATTTTTAGTGGTGTCTTCATGAGAGCCTTAGGCTCTCAACATCTGATCGAATGTCTCACACAGCTATATACACTGGCTTTCTATCAAATGGCCTTCAAGAAACATTTCACAGCACCAGACTTCACAGAAACTTGTTAGCACTGGGCAGAGCTGAGGTAATAGCAGGAAATTTTACTGCCAATTTTCCAACAACCAACTCTGCCAAACATGTCCTCATTGACTCAGACAGGTGGTTGACCAAAATCGTCCATCTATATTCCCAAAGACAGGACCATGTAGAAATCAGGTCTCTTCTTAAATTATGTTACACTGAACCCATTTTTTCTTTGTTTTTAAAGAGTTTTCAACCCTTTTGATTCTTAGTCCCTATTGTCAATGTGGCTCTCCAGCTGTGGTTAAGAGCCCAGACAGCTCAGGTCTGGCATATTCCTAGCTCTGGCATAAACTCACCAGCTGACCTTGAACAAGTCACCTAACTTTCTAGCTTCAACTGCCTCCCAGGTAACATGCTTAAAGCACTTAGCACAGCGCCAAAAGCATAAATAAGCACCATTATCTTTGTACTATAGTTAGCTCCCCACCACCACCACCACCACACACACAACTGTCATGAATTGTGGATTCTAACATAATTTGGGAAAGAAAATATCTGATAAACTTCCATATCATTTTGTAAAACAATATTAAGAACAATTTCAATTTGCTTGGGGCAAGATGCTTTTAATTACGAAGCCAACATCACCATATGAAACAACAGTTGTTCTTGAGTCTGAAGCTAAAATTGAATTAAAAAAAAAATAACAACATAATCCTATGCAATAATTTACTCCCATTATTCTCTTTACTCATTCTTCCTTCCTCAAACTGTTGTCTCTCTCGACTTTTCTTATTTTAACTGTGATCAGCTTTGGGAAAACAAAGTATATTTAGCTGTTAAGCACTATAGATTATATTGAACTACACCAGTCACCAGGCACTAAAAAACCTCATAAATGGAAGAAATTTGTTTATTTACAATTCAGAAGCTCAAAGGAGAAGTAAAATGAGGGAAGTGAACTCCAGAAACCAGAGGACAGTCAGAGCCAACCACTTCCTCCCGTGGAGGGGTGAGAATTCCAGAGTACAGGCGACAAAGTCATTTCATTCTAGGGTTTTTGTCTAAATGAAACCCCATTCTCCTTTTCTGAAAGTGGTAACAGAATCTAATGGTGCTGCCCTTCGCAATAAGTCCAATGTAAGGAATCAAATGAAAGCTGAGGCAACAGGAAGAACTAGGCTGAATCACGTTTAGACTGCCCTTCGAATTTACAAGGGATTCTAAATAGTCTGGACAGCGCCTCTTTTTCAATTTCATCGCAGACTGGTCTTGACCCCAGCAGACAGTTCCTGTAAGGAGCGCATTACAAAGAGGGTTGGCACCTCTATGGATAGGCTCCACAGATAAGGTGAAGTACGGCTGGGGTGAAATCTGACATGTTCTTTTTAACTCCTCAGAGAAGAGTTTTCATTGCAAATCAACAAGCTTCTGGTAGAGAAGTACAACTGCCAGGGAGATGCAATTCTCAAATACCTTATTATTTTATCCTAAACCCAAGGTGTATGGACCATTAAGTTTTGATAGGCCTGACTCCAATGTTGAAGAAAACACACAGGAAAATCCAAGACGGTGGAGTAGGTAAACACTGTCTGCTTTGTTCTGTGAACACATTAAAATTACAACTAAATTATTAAACAACTGACCAGGCGAACCATCTAAAGTCTAGCTGAACAGAAGTTTGAGAACTACGAACACAAAGAAGAGGAGGCCATGTGGAGACTGGTAAGAGGGGTACAGACACGACAGAAGCCAAACCTCCGGTGGTGGTAGAGAATCAGGAGGAATATCTCAACCATGGAGGTTCCCCCAGAGAAACAAGAGACCCCAGCCCCATACCAGGTCCCCAGCCCGGAGCACTGGTGCTGGCAAGAGGAGTCCCACAACATCAGACTGTGAAAAACGGTGGGGACTCCGACCCTCTGGTTGGAACGGAAGGCCGCAGGAAACCCAGACATCCCCTTAAAGTGCCTGCGAGACTCTGTCACTCGTGGGTACTCACCCTGGGGGTATGGCAGAGGGACAGTGACTTGGGGCCTTGGAGGCATATGGGGGACAAACTAAGGTGTGTAGCTTTGGGGTGAGGGCCAGAGGACAGTCACCATTTTTCCTAGGTGGGTTCTCCTCTCCCACACAGCCAGCTGGTGGGTGCCATCCTTACTGTGTTGTGCCCCACTCCCCCAATGGCCACATCTGAACCTGATTGGTCTGGTGAGCTCCACTCGCTCCTCCCTGCTGACTCACTGGAACCCACCCCACCCAACTCCACCAATGCCTGATGCACTTTCTCCGGTGAGCAGCTGGTCTCACCGGCATTGCAATCTTTCTTAGAAAACTATTTAAGTCCACAAGCCCCAGGCAGGAGGCAGCTGTGCTCTCAGGCTTTTGCTGAGTAGCTGCAGGCACACCACTGGTACCAGACTAGTACAGAAACCCAGTGCAGGTGACCAAGGAGATGGCGCCAAGGCCCCACAGGGCACCTACTATATAAGGCTACCTAGCAATACTGGGAGACATAGCAGATCTACCTAATACATAGAAACAAACACAGACAGGCATCCAAAGAGGAAACAAAGATATCACAAAGTTGTTCTTCCCAAAGAACTAAACAAAGAGGGAGGCAAGCAACCTATCAGATACAGAGCTTAAAACATCAGTTATAAGGATGTGCTCAAGGAACTTAGTGAAAACTTCACAGAGAGGTAGCAAGCATAAAGGACATAGAAACCATAAACAAGAACCTGTCAGAACTGAAAAATACAATAACTTAAATTCAGAATGCAATAGAAGGAATCACCAGCCGACTAAATGGAACAGAGGATCGAATCAGCAAATTGTAAGACAAGGTAGCCGAAAACATCCAGTTAGAACAGCAAAAAGAGCAAAGAATCCCCCCAAAATAAAAATAGTTTAAGGAACCTCTGTGATGACATCAAGCATAACAACATTTGCATCATAGCAGTACCAGAAGGAAAAGAGAGGAAGCAAGGAACTGAGAACCTATTTGAAAATATAATGACTGAAAACTTCCCTAAGCTACTGAAGGAAACACATACAAGCCCAGGAAGCACACAAACCAAACAGGCCCATACCAAGACACATTATAATTAAAATGGCCACGATTAAAGATAAGAGAATCCTAAAAGCAGCCAGAGAAAAAAGCAACTAGTAACTTATAAGGGAGCTCCCATAAGACTGTCAGCTGATTTCTCAACAGAAACCTTGCAGGCCAGAAAGGAGTGGCAGAAAATAGTCAATAAGATAAAAACTAAGGACCTATAACCAAGATTACTCAACCTATCAAGGCTATCATTCAAATTGAAGGACAAATACAGAGCTTCCCAGATCAGAAAAAGCTAAAGGAGTTCATCACCACCAACCTAGTATTACAAGGAATGTTAGAGGGACTACTTTAAAATGGGGGGGGGGGGGGCCCAGCAAAATTATGAATAAAAAAATGGCAATAGTTACATATCAACAATTACCTTCCATTTAAATAGATTAAAAGCACCAATCAAAAGACATGGTGGGTATTGCACTGAGTGGACTCTCAAACAGAGGAAGACAGATGCAAGGAGACTCTGCTTATAGGTGAAACCCAAAGAAAATAAACAAGCGGAACAGGAACAGATTCACATATATAGAAAACATTTGGTTTGATGCCAGATGGGAAGGAGGGTTGGGGGAGCGGGTGTAATAAGGGGAAGGGATTGGAAAGTTCAGTTTAATGGTTACAAAGTAACAGGTATGGGGATAAAGGATATAATATGGGAATATAGTCAATAATGTTGCAGTAATGATAGGTGTCAGATGGGTACTAGATTTGTTGGGGTGATGGGAGAGGTAGATGAAAAAGGGGAAGAAATCAAGTACAAATTCCTAGTCACAAAATAGTCACAGGGATGTAAAGTTCAGCATACGGTTTCCAGTTAATAATATTGTAGTAACTACGTGTGGTGTCAGATGGGAACCAGCTATATTGAAATAAAGGTTTTGGAAGTTAAAAAACAAAACAAACTACTGACTCTACAAAGAAACACTAACTCTTTGAACTAATATTTAGCATTTTGTATACAGAAAGAAAGGTAATTTATTAAATGATTCTGTTTGCCTAAGATTCCCCTTCTATAAACAAGCTATTTAACTTTTTCTTAGATGAAGTAGCAAACCATGAAGAAATATGGCTTAGCAGGAACATAAATATGTGTTGGCATATACAGTGAGTAACAGGAACTGAAAAGGTGTCAGAAGTGCGTGGGGTTTACGGAGAAGGGAACCAGCAAGCTAATTACTGTTTCCCATCATTTGCTGCAGGGCCACCCTGCACCAACCTAACATCCCCAGATAATCAGAAACAGAACACAAAGGGTTATTATTCTTTGAGGCATTAGCTAAGAACCAGAAAAATCCCTGGCTTATCTCAGGGCCTTATCAGTTGCTCTGAAGGAGGAGGATCCAACTTTCCTTTACCCTCAAGATTCTTCTGGCTGGTCTAACAATCAAATAGAGATGAGACGAAGTGGCAAGAGAAATAACCAAATTTAATACGCACACCTTATGGGGACCCCACACACACGGCAGTCACAGACTCTACATGCATGAGGGGCTCAGAGATAGAAATGGGGGTTGAGGTATGTAAGACATCCTGAGATAGGGAGGAGGTAAGCTGCCTTGGGGGCTTTAAAGAGTCATTGCCCGAGGATAATAAGTACAGACTTGAAGTAAATAGAAGTTTGTCCTGTCCTATAGAGAGGACAAAGAAGTCATCTCTAAGGGAGGCCAGGACAGCTCAGCAGGTTGAGCACCTGCCTTGCAACTGCGAGATCTGGGGATTGAATCCTGGCCAAGCCCACCTGGGATGGTAACAAGGTCCACCCACCACCACCCCCCCCACCCTCCATCCCACGTGGGAGGCCTCCAGCTTGGTGTGGGCCCCACATCCACCTGTGTGGAATGAAACCACATCACAACTAATGATGTACAACTATGGAGACTGCTCTGGACCCCCCACCACACACACATACACACACCTTCTCTCAAACAATAAAATGAATTACAAAAGAAGTTATCTCTGATTATCTCTTATTGGCCAGGCCTCTAGTTCAAATTCTTCTAGGTAGTAAGGGGAGGGGCAGAAGTTTCTGGATTTGAAGTTAAAATTGCCTTTAGCTCAAAATAACCCACCTATCACAGAGGCACATCTTGGGGCGACTAGCTTCAACCCCCCACACCATCAATTCCATGAGTCAGAGATTCAGAGAGAAGAAATGGAGCCAGGGCTTCAGCTATCTTCACTCAGTCATACAGAACGGGGCCAGGTTCCCTTCCCGGCCCCTACTGGCATTGACAAAGGCACTAGGAAATCCCTGCTGTGTCTTTGGGAGGAAAGCACTGGGCACTGTGTACAAAGCACCCCCATCACTATGCTCATGATTACAACATGGGTACAGTCCAGAAGCATCCTACTCGCAAAAAGACAAGGCTACTCATCTGCTAGCATCACGTGCGTGGCTCCTCCAAGAAAGGAAAAAGCCCGTCAAGAGCATATGCTCCTACATAAACACACTGCAGATATCAATGTGGCAGGGAACCAAGAGCAGACCCAGGGCCACCCCTTTTCCAATTATATAATTGTCTTTGAAGGGCCCAGCCTGAAATCCTACAAAAATCAGCCACCTGGCCTGAACTGGAACCCAGCTCTCAAAAAGTTATTTCTGAAGAATGAATCCATTCCACCATTCCTTCAACAAATATGTATTAAGTGCCTACTGTAGCTTTCCTGCCTTTATTAGAGAACTCTCTTCTTTAAAATCATCCCCACCATTATCCCATTCCAAAAAAGCAGATTCATAAGTAAAGGCATAGACGCCACCACTCTGCTTCCTCCAGTCTTAATCCTGCCAGCTCGCTCCTGCTTTTTTACATACAGCCTCTCAAGAGGGGTGGCTGTATGTAAAATGTCCACAAAGCCTGTTTCAGGACTGAACAACAATCACAGAACAGGGACAGAACGCCTAAGGAGGCTGACCAGCTTGCCCCAGCCCTCCTGGGATTGCTCTGGTTTTAAAACAGAAAAGTCCTTCAACCCATGTCTCCTTAGTCCTGGACAAACTGAGTCAGTGGGTCACCCCACCTCCCAAAATCCAGACCCTAGGAAAGGAAGGCCCTTTGCCTGCTGGGGCAGAGGGAGGCCAAAAGCAAATTAAAAGAAAAAAAAGGTGCTATCCTTTAAGGAAGCTCCAGTTGCCTGGGGTTGTCTTCCCGATCTGCCTTCTGCCTTCCTATCATTTTAAATTCACAGCCATTTAAGCAAAGACTCTTTACAAAGACTCTCCAATGACAAGATGCTAATGGCAGTGACATGCAAAAGAAATCCCCTTGTATATGCTACAGGCTGTGGTTATTTGGAAGTGGTTATCTCTGTGGCTAGTTTAAGAGTTCCTTCAGTTTAGAGGAGACTCTCCATCCTGAGATTTCCAGATCGCAGGATGGCTGTCAATGCCAGAAGCTGAATAAAATGGAGTTACGCACAGCTGCCACTTAGGCAGTGCTTTGGATGTAGAAGGCAACACTATGTAAATGACCTCACTCACTCTCACAACTCAATGAGGTTGGCTGTCCCCCATTTTCCACATGAAGAAACCAAGCCTGTCAGACCTCATTTACTCAAGGTCAATACGGCAGAGCTCACATTTGAACCCAAACCCATCTGGCTTCAAATTTTAACCACTCAACTGAATTAGGATCAAGTGTGGTGGGGGATAGATGGTAAGAAATCAAGAGCTGAGAGAGAAAAGTATCCGATATGCTTCTTTTATTCTCTGCCCCTTCAGTTTTGCCATTGCCTAAAAAGCAGAAAACCAAATTAGGTATGAGTTAAGTTCACACATGAAGCTATGGCAAGGCAGAGATGTTACCGGTAAGTTAGAACTGTGCAGAATTACACTTCGCAAACAGCAGGCACTCGCTATTTGAATAAATACAATTGTATACCTAATATAGGGTTAAGTCATCAATATTCAGTATTTCGAAGGCTATGTTACCCACCACCATCAGTGAATAGATGGATTTCCACCTTAGATTTCTGAAGAGTTAGTGATGGAGGAGTGATGGACAGGTACAACACCCCAGTTAAAAATGGTTCTCTACCTGCACCGCTGCATTAGCTGTTACTCCATTAAAATGACAGTAATCCTTATGTTTCAGGCAACAAAGGGGCAGATTCTCTAAACATCTAGCGATGTGCTCTCCACTTCTAATTTCATATTAACCTGCAAGGAAGCAATTTGCAAACCTACCCCAGAGCAATACAACTGCAAAAGAATATCACACTAAATACTTTATTCCTGAGACATTTATCTCAGCTCCATTCACTATTCGTCAAGCTGAGAACATCATTTTAATGTTAATGTATTCCCAGCCATTTTCTCCAAGCAGCTGAACACATTTCCTCTTTCATAATAACACTATCCATAATGATCAAGCATTCTGAGTGTTAAAAGAAGCGTTTCTATCATGTGGATGAGTATTCCAAAATCGAAAGAGGCGAGGTAAACCAGATGTCTATCACAAAGGCACTTATGGCCACAATTAAGAAGGGAGATGTGGTAGCCGGTTCTGGGCAACTGTCACCCACTTGAGTCAAACCCAAATGGCACAGTCTGCTCCTTTAGACAGTGGGGTGGTTGCGGGGGGCGGGGGTGTAAAGTGCCAATGCTGCTTGTTTATGTCACCAAGGAGAGGGGTGTTTTTTTGTTTATTTTGTTGTTTTAGAAGGGAGGCAAATTGAACTTGAAAATCAGACCATCAATAACAATTCATTACGTTAGAATGATGATCCCAGGTGAGAACGTTCACCTTCCAACCTTTGGTATGAACACTGAAGTCTGGCAACTCTAATTCGATTCAGTTCTTAATCATTATTAATGCAACTAGGCGAAGCTCTTAAAAATAAATTTCTCTCTTAACTTCTTTTAACTCTACGACCAAAAGCCATCTATAATTCCTTGACCACGGTAGGTCAAAATCATTTCTGTGTTGTCAATAATTATTTACTGAGCCCTTACTTTGTACAAACATGGAGGTGAATACAAAATGGGGTTAAACCTCATCCAGTCTTTACTTTCAGGACTCGGGAGGGATCTGAGATTCTGCCTGCCCCCTTGTCTACATGGGCCGGCTCACAGGCCCACTTGGAGGGAACTGTATCCCTCTCCCCGGCTGAACAGCGACTGCTAGAGTTCCGTTTACTCAGACTCTTTTGCTATGGGGCTTGATGACACGTCCTGGGACATCTTTTCAATACACCTCCCTTTAGCTTGAGTGGGTTTCTGTTCTTTGCAATTAAACAAAAAGACACGTCAATCTTAGGTGGTAATACATGACAATCTATGACAAGTGCCCTTTGAATGAATGAACATTGAATGAAATGAAAGATGGGGGTAATTTTGCGGAAAGAGCTTTGGAAGAGTGAAGGAAAAAACTGAAGTGACGGCGTTCATTTTTCAGAAGAGCTAAGAGCTCAGTTCACCTTTAAATATGCGATGTAAGGAGAGGACCTCATTGGCCACAGAATATTCCAAAATTAAGAAAAAAGCATTTTTTGAGGAACAATGAGTGGATTAACCACCTCAGCTAACGGGACATTTTTAAGTCAGGCAGAGCAAAAGGCAAGGTTGGAAAGAAAGTCTAGGGGTAAACTGGGGAAAACTTTAAAGACTAAACTTTAAAGAACTTTATCCCTCCCTACATGCCCCCCACCCCACCAAAAACAAACAAAAAAACCCAGAAGCCACTGAAGGTTATTAAGCAAGGGAATGAACAATTAAAACAGCCTACCATCCTACAGGTGAGGGTATTTTGTAATATGAACAGGGAGTCGGAAAGCCAAGAGGTAAGTGTACCTATTCCAATAGCCCAGAGAGGAATAAGGTTCTCAGCTAGGAGGGGGTACTGGGGATGGGAATTAAAAGAAACGTGGGGGGGAAAGCCAGGACGGCTCAGCGGGTTGAGCGCTCGCTTTGAGGCCATGAGGACCGAGGATCGAATCCCGGCTCCGGCCCAGGCAGGACCCACGTGCTGAACTGGGGAGTTCCCACAGTTTGGTTCTCTGTCT
>PVKE010043944.1:0-13186 GCA_004027555.1 Craseonycteris thonglongyai | reverse complement strand
GGAGGTGGGAGAGGGCACCAGCATTATGGACACACTCAATGGTTTGGTGTTTACCTGGAGAGGAGGGAGGAGGGGGGAGGGAGAGTTGTGTGGGGAGTGGGGAGTGGGCACCAGATATATGGGGTTGGAGGGGGACCTGATTCTGGAAGCTAGGCACATAATGCGATGCATGGGTGATGTGATGTGGAGTTGTCCATTGGGAAACTGTCTGATTGTTACCAACCAACGTCACCCCATTAAATTTAACAATAAAGTATAATAATATTAAAAAAAAAAAATCCTGACATCTCAGTTCCAAGACACATCTAAAATAAAATATTATAAAAAGGGTCAAATCTAAAAAGAAGCAAAATTCAAACAAATAAAAACCTAGAGCAGAATTTAATACAAGAAGCACTACATGAAAAAACATTTATTCATATTTATGAAAAATATAACACATAAAATTAAAAAATAGGTAAAATGGTAACCCTTAGAAATTCAATGGAAAATTGATTTAAAACATTATTATGAGAAATATTAACACAAGATGATCAAATTTATCTAGAGCAAGGAGTCACAAAGTAGATAATGACAGAAATTCTAATTATAATTAAATTTTAATTTTAAATGATTGATTTATTCAACAGTTTTTCTTACAAACTTAGAACATATTTTGTTTTTATGGACTTACAGAACATTTATTAAAGTTGGTCATAAGCAAGGCCACAAGCAAAAAAATTCTCTCCTGAAAATTACATTCCCTGCCATAATGAAGACCTAATAATAATAATAATAAAACCTCTCCTATATTTAAAACATCTACAAAATAGTTGTTGGGTCAAGAAAACAATACAAAATCATATGTTGAGTTACTAATTAATTAACAAAAATGTAAAGGAGGGGAAGCCAGGATGGCTCAGCTGGTTGAGTGCTCGCTTTGCAGCCCCAGGGACCGAGGATCGAATCCCGGCCCTGACCCATGCAGACCCACATGCTGAACTGCAGTGGGCTTCCCATGTGGAAGGCCCCCAGTTTTGTTTTCGCCCCTCGGTTCATTCCCTGGCTGGAGGTGGCATGCCTCCCATACTGAAGACCCCATCCCAATTCCTGCCCTGCGCGGCCCCCGCCCATCTGTGTGGAATGAAACCATGTCGAAAGCTAATGAAGTCCAACTATGGAGACTGCTCTGCACCCCCCCCTTCTCTCTGTCTGTCTCTGTCTGTCTCTGTTTCTGTCAAAAACAATAAAATAAATCTTTAAAAAATTGTAAAGGAAAAATATGACAATTAACAGGATATGTCAAATTCATAGTTATCAATTATTTTATTGTTTTTAATACAGTACGTGAATAAACTAAGTGAAAATCAAGAAACATAAGGACATTGGGTGAACAGATATACTAAAGATAAAAGAAAAAAGAAAAAATATTTTAAAGATTTATTTTGTTTGAGAGAAAGTGTGTGTGTTTGGCGGGGGGTGGGGGGTGGGAGTGGCAACAGAACAGTCTTCACAGTTATACATCATTAGTTGTGACATGGTTTCATTCCACACAGGTGGATATGAGGCTATGCGGGTTGGGAACCAAACTGGGGCCTCCCACATGGGATGCAAGAACTTTCAGTACTGAGCCATCTCAGTGGTTACCAGTTTCTCCACAGGTCAGCATATGGGGTTTGCACAGGCCAGGGCCAAGAATCGAACCCTGGACCTCGCAATTATGAGGCAAGTGCTCAACCTCTGAGACATCCCAGCATCCCAAATAATATTTTTTAAAGTTGACAAGTCCAAGAGTTAGTTCTTAAAAAACAAAGAAACAAATAAAATTACAAAACAAACAAATAAACAAAAGAAAACCAATAGGGGATGCTGGGATAGCTCAGCAGGTTGGGTACTTGCCTACCTTGCAGCCCTGTGGGTCCAGGGATCAAATCCTGACCCCAGGACATGTGAACCATATGTGGAACTGGGGCATCTTCCCATGCAGGAGGTCCCCAGTTCGGTTCCTGCCCTGTGCTGCCCCACGTTCACCTGTGTGGAATAAAGCTATGTTGAAACTGATGATGTATGGCTGTGAGGATTGCTCTGGGCCCACCTGCTTCTCTCTGTCTCTCTGTCTCTTTGTCTCTCTGTCAAACAATAAAATAGATCTTTAAAAAAAGTTAAAAATAAAATAAATAAAATTAAATAAAAAATTTAAAAAACTAATAAAGACTTGATAAATTTAAGCAACAGAAGAAGGAAAAATACAGCAACAAAGGATGTGAAGGAGATTAAAATGGTAAAAGGTTATGTACAATTTTATTCAAATATACTTAAAATATTAATATTAATAAATATAAATTATCTATACTAAGAAATAAGTAAAATAATATCATAAGAAAATTATAAAATTAGTTTTAAAGATTTAGTTTATTGTTTTTGACAGAAAAAGAGACACAGAGACAGAGAAGGAGGGGCGCCCAGAGCAGTCTCCATAGTTGCACATCATCAGTTTTCAACATGGTTTCCTTCCACACAGGTGGGCAGGGAGCTGCACAGGGTGGGAACTGGGTGGGGGCTTTCTGCATGAGAGGCATACCCCCATGAGCTGGAAGCTGAACAGAGTCCTCCCATATGGAAACCTCACCCCAGTGAGAATCAGACTGAGGGGCCACACCCCAGTTCAGCATATGAGTCTGCACAGGCTAGAACTGGGATTCGATCCTTAGACCCTGGGGTTGCAAAGCAAGTGCCTAACCTGCTGAGTGATCCCGGCATTCCCCTAAAATTATTTCTAAGTCCCTCCAAAAGAAAAAAGAGAGGAGTAAAATGACTCAGTTCAAATAATTTTACTAATAATTATTTCACATTTTCAAGACAGCTATTTCTCTGCTACATAAATTATTCCATAGACAGAAAAATATGAAAACTGACCTGAATCATGTTATGAGCCAGTCTTCATGTTGACACTCAAATACAACACAATTGAAAAAAAATTCTAAACCTGTTTTATTTATAGTAGATATCAATGCAAAATAATAAAATACTCTGAAACCAAAATTCAGCTTAATTTTCAACAGAATATTCCTGGACTCCAAAGATGCTTTACTATTAGGAAACTTATCAGAAAGTTAGCTGAAAGAAAAAGAAAAAGCATCTGATAAAGTATAAAAGCCTTTTTTATTTTTTTAAAAATTCAGTGAATTGGAAGTTTCTTACATGATAAAACCGAGTTTAAATCAACACCAAAAATCTTGCAAATACCTTACTTAAGTGAAACACTAGAAGCATTCCCGTTAAAAAAGCCAAGCCCTCATATCCTAATATTCTGCACTATTTTTCTTTTAATGTCATAGAAATATGGAACAGTCATACACAGACAGGAGGAGACATTTTTGTTGTCGTTGTTAAATATATGGATATATACGAGGTCTGACAAGTTCGCAAACTCATCCTAGGAAAGTGTTACATAACTTATTGCTGAATGTCACTATAGTCACCTTTCAGGTACTTCCCTTGGGAAGCTATATACTGACTCCAGTGCCTAGTCTATCCTTCAAAGCAATTTTGGAACTTTTTTTTCTGAAATGGTCATCAGAGCTGTCATTGTATTACATTTGATGTTCTGAATGTCATCAGAGTGTCTTCCTTCAATATTTTCTTTATCTTTGGGTAAAGGAAAAAGGCATTGGGGGCCAGATCAGATGAATAGGGAGGCTGTTTTGATACAGTAATTTGTTTACTGGCTAAAAAGTCCCTCACAGACAGTGCTGTGTGAGCTGGTGCATTGTCATGGTGCACGAGTCATAAGTTAGCAAAAAGTTCAGGTGGTTTTCATCTAACTTTTTTACATAGCCTTTTCAGCACTACCAAATTGTTAACTTGGTTGACATGTCCAGTTAGTACAAAGTCATAATGAAAAATTTCTCTGATATCAAAAATAGTTTACCAACATCATTTTGACTCTGATTTGGACTGATAGAACTTTTTAGGTTGTGGAGAATTGGCTGACTTTCATTGTACACTAGGTAACTTTGTTTTGGGGTCATCATGGTACATCCATGTTTCATCACCAGTGATAACATGGCCCAAAACATGGTCTTACCTCTCCAAATGTCTTGGCAAACTTTAACTCTCCTTTACTTTTGTTCATCGGTGAGCTTTAGGACCGTTTTTGCACAAACCTTTCTCATGTCAAGATTTTTGACTAAGATTTTCTGTTTCTCTACCCATGTTTACTTTGTCTACTGTGCTTCTCACAGTCAGCCAATGATTTTGACACACAATTCGACAAATTTTTGCAATGTTTTCATCAGTTCTGCTTGTTATTGGCCACCATGACCTCTCTTCATCAGTGATGCTTTCTCTCCCCTCAGAAAAATGTTTCATTCGTTTGTACAGTGCCATTTTCTTCATGGCATTAGCTCCATAAACTTAGACTAGCATGTCCCTGATTTCACTTCCATTTTTGCCAGGTTTAACAAGAAATTTAATGTTTGTTCATTGCTCTAATTCAAGTTCTGACATTCTCACGATAGCACTCAAAAATACACAACAATAATAAACGCCACTCAGCAAGACACTGCCACACATTGACACCTATACACCTGTGAGACAGTGATATACCAAGGTTATGGCACCTTATCAACTTGTTTGTACGGTGTTGCAATGTAAGCTCACAGTGGAAAATTTGTGAATGTAATTGTGAGACCTCATATGTATGGTTCTATAATAATAGAATTTATAGAAAACTCAATAGATAATTTTTCTTTTATAATATTGATTACAGTGACAAATCAAGTTTTAATTTAATGTAATTTAAAAAAAAAACAGGTAGTCCAAACTCCTGCAGATTAACATATTGAAATTCTAAATTTTGAATGAGGCTTTTTTTTTTTAATTACTTTTTTTTTTTTAAACTGTAGGTTCACTTTATTTATTTTTATTGTTTTTGACAGAGAGAGAGAGAGAGAGACAGAGACAGAGACAGAGAGAGAACTGAACTGGGGGAGCTCCCAGTTCAGCATATGGGTCCGCACAGGCCGGGGCTGGGATTCAATCCTTGGTCCCTGGTGCTGCAAAGTGAGCACTTAACCCACTGAGCCATCTCGGCTTCCCCAGAAATTCTAAATTTTGAAAAACAAATTTTTATATTTTTATTATTAAATTTATTGGGTGACATTTGTTTATTAGTTACATTAGGTACTAGGTGTACAATTCTACAGTATATCATCTATGTGTTGCATTGTGTGTTCACCACCCAGAATCAGTTCTTCCATCACCATATATTTGAATCCTCCAACCTCTTCCCCTAATTTCCTGCTGCCTTACCAACTGCTAACTACTAAACTATTGTCCATGTCCATGAGCGTTTTTTCTATTTTGATTGTTCTTTAATTCTGTTATTTATATTTCACATATAAGTGAGGTCATATGATGTTTGTCCTATTTTGTCTCACTTATTTTACTTAATACAATAAATTATAGTTTCATTTATGTTGTTGCAAAGATAAGATTTTATTCTTCTTTGTGACTAAGTAATGCTCCATTGTATAAATGTACCACAGCTTCTTTATCCAATCATTTATTGATGGGCATTTAGGTTGTTTTTATATATTGGCTATTGTGAATAGCGCTGCAATAAACATAGGAGTGCATATATTTTTTTGAATTTGTGTTTTGGATTTCCTTGGGTAAATACCCAGGAATGGAATTACTGGATCATAGTTTCATTTTTAATTTTGTGAGAAACCTCCATGATGTTTTCCATAGTGTCTGGAGGAATTTGCTGTCATATCAACAGTGTACAAGACTTTCCTTTTCTCCACATTCTCACCAATACCTGTTGTTTGATTTATTGATGATAGCCTTTATGATAGGAGTGAGGTGGTATCTTATTGTGGTTTTGATTTTCATTTCTCTGATTAGTGATGTTGAGCATCTTTTCATGTGTCTGCTAGCCATCTGTATGTCATCTTTTTTAATACCATATATTTTTATTTATTTATTTATTTATTTTTAACAGAGAGAGAGAGAGAGAGAGAGAGAGAGAGAGAGAGATACAGAGAGTTACAGAGACAGAGACAGAGAGAGAACTGAACTGGGGGAGCTCCCAGTTCAGCATATGGTTCCACACGGGCCGGGGCTGGGATTCGATCCCTGGTCCCCGGCGCTGCAAAGTGAGCACTTAACCCACTGAGCCATCCCGGCTTCCCCTGTATGTCATCTTTGGAGAAATATGTATTCGGTCTTCTGCTCATTTTTTAACTGGGTTATTTGTTTGTTTGTTTGTTTAGTGTTGAGTTGTTCGAGTTTCTTATAAAATTTGGTTATTAACCCTGTATTAGATTCCTCATCGGTGAATATCTTCTTTCATTCTGTAGGATGTCTTCTTTGTTTCATTGATGGTTTTCTTTGTTGTAAAAAACAAACAAACAAACAAAAAACTTTTTAGTCCAATGTAGTCCCATTTGTTGTTTTTTTTCTTTGTTTCCCTTTCTCAGGGAGATATATCATTGAAAGTATTGCTAAGGTTAATGTCTGAGAGGGTACTGCCTATATTTTCTTTCAGGAGTTTTATGTCTTATATTTAGGTCTTTAATCCATTTTGAGTTTGTTTTTGTATATAGTATAAGGAGGTAGTCCAATTTCTCTCTCTTCCTTTCTTTTTCTTTCTTTCTTTCTTTCTTTCTTTTTTTTTCTTTTTGCTTCTTTTTTTGCATGTATCTATCCAGTTTTGCTAGCACCATTTGTTGTATAGATTGTCTTTACCCCAATGTAAATTCTTGCTTCCTTTGTCATATATTGATTGGCCATATGCACATGGACTTATTTCTGGATTCTCTATTCTATTCTATTGATCTATGTGTCTGCTTTCATGCCAATGACATGCTGTTTTGATAACTGTGGCTTTGTAGTATAATTTGATATCTGGTAGCATAATTTCTTTAACTTTGTCCTTCTTTCTCAGGATAGCTGTGGCTATTCTAATTCTTTTATGGTTCTATATAAATTTTAGGATTAATTGTTCTATTTTTGTGAAGAAGGCCATTGCAATTTTGATAAGAATTGCATTGAAGCTATGGGTAGTATGGTCATTTTAACTATATTAATTCTTCCTACTCTGAATATGGTCTCTATTTTCATTTATTTGTATCTTCCTTGATCTCTCTTTTCAGTGTCTTATTATTTTCTGAATACAGGTCTTTTACTTCTTTGATTAAATTTATTCCTAGATATTTTATTTTTTTGATGCAAATGTGAATGGGATTGCTTTCTTAATTTCTCTGTCAGTTTGTCATTGTTTATAAGAATGCAACTAACTTCAAGATATTAACTTTGCTACTTTACTAAATTCATTTATCAGTTCCAATAATTTGGGGTCAAGAGGATACCAGGATGGCTCAGCTGGTTGAGCACTCACTTTGCAGCCCTGAGGTCCAGGGAGTGAGTCCCAGCCCCAGCCCATGTGGACCCATGTACTAAACTGGGGTGTGTCCCCAGTTTGGCCCTCACTGGAGCAGGCCTCCCATGGGAGGCTCCTGGTTTGGCTTAATAGAGTCAGATAGTTCTTTCAGAGACCTTTCATTTTTTTTAATTATCAGTTCTCTCTCTTCTTTGTTCTGTGACATTTCCATATTTCTGTCTTTTATTTTACTAACTCGTTCCTCTATCTGATCAGCTGTGCTTCCTATGCTAGCTATTTCATTTTTCATTTCTTTTATTGTGTTGTTTATCTCTGGAATTTGATTCTTTTTTATAGTTTCAATTTCTTAAAGTATTTCTTTTGTTCACAGATTTCCTTTCTAAGATCATTTAGTTCCCTATGTGTGCTCTACCAATTTTCTTTTATCTCTTCGGGTGTTTTCAGAATTGCAGTCTTGAATTCTGTGTTATTTAGATCATATATTTTCATGTCTTTAAGTTCCTTTTCTGAAAAATTTTAATTTCTTTCTGAGCCACTTTGTTCTCTAGGGTACTCATCGCTGTTAGGGTGTTTCTCTATAATGTGTATTTTTAAACTCTTGCCTTGGTAGGTTTATTGCCTCCGTTTTATTTAGCTCTATTTCTGGAGGTTTCTCTTATTTCTTTATTTGGGATGTGTTTCTCTATTTCTTCTTTCTGGTTTCCTCTAAGTGTTTTCTTCTGTGTAGTAGGTATGTCTCTTATGTCTCTAAGCCTTTGCTTTGTGGCCTTATGTAGTATGTGTCCTATGTGATCTAACAGTGCAGTCTCTCTGATCTCCTATGTATATAATTTAGGATAGTCCTTTCAGTGTGTTGTGTTTATTCTTTGGTTGTGGCTGAGTGGTGTGCCACTCACCGACACTGTTAACTGCTGGGGGGAGTGTCATAGTAGCACCAAAATTTCCTTGGCTGGCCCTGCTAAAGTCTGCAAGTCTTCCCCAGTTACTAGAGTGGAGCCAATTGGTCATCCACCTAGGGCGCCTTCATGTTAGATTCTAGAATTACATTAAAAGTAAAATCAGGGAAAATAAAAAATTTTAGTGAATATTTATGCTTTTTCATGATTAATTTCTCATCCAAAAACAATAAAATAAATCATAAAGAAAAGGATTCTTCTTAAAAATCAACACTAATAAAAATCAAAGGGGAATAATAAATTCTAGAAAAAATATTTGGAATCCTTACAGTTTGAAATCAAGAAGACCCTGTCAGATTGCATGTTATTTATTTAACTTCATTTATATTAATTTAATCATCAATGAAATAGGAATAATAATGTTATTGGTTATTTAGAGGGCTAGAAATAAAATATATATTTATGGCACAGCCCAGTGCTTAACACGTTAAGTGTCAGCAATTATTTTTTATAGTTATTGCTACTTCTATATATCTACATAAAGTTCAATGAAAAAAAATACTTAGGACCCAATAGAAAGACAGGCAAAAGATGAACTTAGTTAATAAAATTAAAAAATTTAGTCTTGTTAATGAGATGCAAATTAAAACATTAATAAAATGCCACTTTCCAGGTAATAAATTAGAAAAAAAAATATTTTTTTAATATAATATGAAAGAAAAGCTTTCTCTTACACTGGGAGCATAAATTTTCCACCAAATGACCTTGAAGGCAATTTCACCTGTAATTTGATTCTTGCAAATATATTTAAAACTATCAAAATTTAAGGGGAATCCAGGATGGCTCAGTGGGTTAAGCACTCACTTTGCAGCCCCGAGGACCAAGGATTGAATCCCGACCCCGGCTCATGTGGACCCATATGCTGAACTGGGGAGTGCCCCCAGTTTGGTTCTCGCCGGGGTGAAGACCCCGGCCCAGTTCCTGCCCTGTGCAACCCCACTCCCACCTGTGGAATGAAACTATGTGGAAAAACTGATGATGTGCAACTATGGAGACTATTCAGGGCCCTCCCCCTTCTTTCTGTCTCTGTCTCTGTATCTCTCTCTGTCAAAAAGAATAAAAATAAATCTTAAAAATAAATAAATAAATAAAAAACTATCAAAATTTTATGTTTGTGTGAATAATTGGACATATCTTAAATCAAGGGACTCCAGAGTTTTGTGACTATAGCTTTATCTATGAAAAGAATTTTTACCATGTATACCTAAATATATAAATTTATTTATTTCCTGTTCTTTTTGGTGCTATACGTTCTTACCACTAAAAAATAAACAAAAAGGATTGAAAATGGAAATAAAAATAAAAATTCTAATACTTTCTTTCTGCACCTCAATGCATTGTCTTGCAACATCTCTTATTATGACCATACCCCATTTCAAAGACCACAGCCCAGAATGTTCTGCGGTTAGAAAAGAGTTAAATAAATCATGGTACATCTATCAGAATATAATAAATATTATGCAAGTGTTTGAAATCACAATTTCAGATAATATTGAATTTTGAGAACCTGGTAACAGTATAATATAATAGTATCTGTGAGGGCAAATATAGTGCCTAACTGGCTCACAATTATATCCCCAGGACTGTCTGGGTCCTGTGGGTATGAGTGACTCTGACTAGGTGACAATATAGAGATGGGTTAGGATTGAAGTGGAGACTTAAAAAGTGTACAAGCTTCTTGACAGTATCACCACAAGACCAAAAGCTGCATTAAGAGGTCTCTTAAAAGTGGAGATCCTAAACTGAAGTCTGTGCAAGCAACTAACAATTAAAAAGAGGCTCTTTAATCATATGTGACTAGGTAAAAAAGCCCAAAATTTGAGGGACCAAGTGTGTTAGAAAAAGAGACTTGCTTCTAGAGGTAGAGCAGAGGCCTCTTCCAAAATAATATCTAGGCAATGGGAGAAACATTAATGCCAGGAGAGTTCTGTAGATGACATTCTTTTTCTGACAAGCTCATGACTCTGTATAATCCTTAATCCCCATTAGGAAATGACAAACATTATTTTAGCTGAAGGAAGTATTCAGAGAAATTAAAGTGACTTTTCTAACACTACATTGAAAGCTAATCAGGTGTCAACAAGAATGGACTTCAGTGATGTTAGGGACCCGCTCCCTTCCTCACCTGGCCTCAGGTGCCCAGGGGGACTATGGTAATAAACTACTTAAGCCTGACAGGCAAGAAGGAGAAGCCAGTGCAGATATTGTAAAGGCAGGTAAGGCTGAAAAATGGTTCATTTGATTACTTCTCAAAAGAAATTAAGTTGATATAAAGGCTGTTAAGGTAAGACAGTAAGAAAAAAATGTGACAAATTTGGGTTTTTATAAGATTCAATGTATTGAAATTATTTCTGGTTTCATAGACATGGTACAGGAGGCTTTTTATATGGTATAATACATCTTTTGGGATTTTTTTATTTTTTATTAAAAAATTATCTCTAAGAAAGGTACACAAGCAAACTTTTGGAGGTGATGGAGGTGTTTATTACCTATATAATGACAATGGTTTCAAGCATGTATTTATATGTCCAAACTCGCTGAATTGTATACGTTAAACATGGGCAAGTTTTTGTACAATTATTTCTCAATCAAGCTGTTAATATTTTTAAATCTAGTATTTAAACTACAAGGCATTTCCCTCCAAGCAGCCTTTTGAAAGACAAGTAAGATCCTGTTCCATCTTGCTCAAACCCTCACTTGGATTCTTTCCATGCTTTGAATTAAATCCCAAATCCCCACAATGGCCCAGAAGGTCCCACCTGATCTTGTCCTTGGCAATTTCTCTGACACTCACTTCTCAGGTCTTGCCTTCAGCCATGTCCACTCACTCCCTCTTAGCAACTTTGGCCTCCTGGTCCCTGGAGAGCATGGGACAGGCTCCCAAGCCGGGGCCTTTTAATCAACGTCCCCTTATGATTTTTGCATACCTTTCTCCTCTCCCATAGTGGCCTCTGCCCAACAGCCCCTTATTTGTATGACTTTTTTTTATCATCTTATATAAATTACATACCCACACTCCTTGATACAGTTCAGCCTGATTTCTTTCTGTTCATAGCACTCATCACTACCTAACATCAGGATATTTTCTTAATTGTTTATTTAGCTACTGTCAGTCTCCCCACTGTCATTTCAGTTGCAAGAAGGCCTGCACTTGATCTGTCTTGTTCAATGATGTGTTCCTATCACCTTGCTGAATGGGTGGTATGGCATGCAGTACTCATTAATTACATATTTGTTGAAAAAATGAATAAATAGCATTAAAAACATGCCCAATATCAATTTTAATGAGGAGAAAAACATTCTTCAGTAATCCTTGCACAACAACAAATCAAACTTTCTACTAGCTGTAAAAAATGTATTCAATTTTAAAAAGCTATCATAATTGACTATGCCTATTTTTATATCAAAGACTTAGAATTTGTTTCCTAATTTATCTCAGTGTTAATCTGAATTTACATTTCTGCTTGCTTTTAATAAAAAAGATGATTTCTTCCTGTGTTTGACTGGAGTTTTGCTTGACATACTGAGGAAATCATTGCCCACAGGTGGCCCCCTGGAGATCCAAAAGCCAAGAGCAAGCCTTGCAGGCAGAGTACAGATCCCAAGGTCTTCCCAGCAGGGTTCATTCATTTGTTAGTGGGTGTGGAGGAAAGTAGACAAATGGGGCCTTGTAGCCAAAAGTAGGAGAACCTAGCAATAGTCCATTTCTCATTTGTTTTGTGCAGGAAACAAAACTTTTAGGCAATATGCATGTGCATGTGAAAAACTAGTACAGACGCTCATGGAATAGAATAAAAGAGGGTTGTGTAATGAGGCGACATGCCAGACATGGCCAATTGAACCTTCTTGGGCCACTAATATGTTAATGTCATTGAAATAGACCCAGTTACATAGTGAGATTTGGGATAATTCAGGCAGCATGGAGTTGAAATGGCCTATTTTTAATCTATGAAGTAGTAGTCTGAGCAAATTGGAGGCTTCTAATCCCAATTATTTATAGAGACTTTAGCACAGGGGTTCCCAAACTTTTTATACCCTAGGGCGCATTCTAAAATATCGGTAGGGTGGCGGGCACCAGCTATTTCTAAGGATATTTATTATTGAGCAAGAATAAAAAATAATAAACAAAAATAATTTTAAAATAATACATTTATTGTACAAATTATATACACACAAAGAAACATATAGACAAAACATAATACAAAGTAAATAAAAAACACATGTATAATAAAATCATTAAAAAAAACATAAAAGAAAACATAAAAAAAAACAATCTGTCAGTGTGATCTTTGGCATTGCATTTTATTGCCCAGTGCCTTGTAATTAGGAGAGTATGACGACAACCCTGTTAGCAAACAATTATTAAGATGCTCATCGGTAAGTCAAGATCTATACCGTGATTTTATTAAATTCATATTTGCAAACAAAGATTCGCATAAATACGTTGACCCGAAAAATGATTTGATTTTATATGCCGCTTTTTTAAAAAATGGGAACCTTTCTTTGTCGACTATGTTCCATAAGTCCTCTGATATTAAGGATTTTAGCAAAATACCATTCTAAAGGTTCAAAATTTCTAACTCTAGTTCTTCTGCTTTCTCCTGAACAAGGCCTGCAATACATGCGGCTAGTTCTATTACATTGATTTGGCAAGTAAAAGGATTGATACAGAAGGAGACAATTGGCTCGATATTTGTAAACTGCAGAAATCTCTCTTCAAACTGTTTTTGAAGCACTTGCAGGGTCTCAATAAATAATGACACGTTTAATTCATTGTTACCTAGCATTTTCCTCATATATGGGAAGTGCGCGAGAGACTTGATATGCAGATGTGATATCAACA
>PVKE010043943.1:0-13186 GCA_004027555.1 Craseonycteris thonglongyai | reverse complement strand
TGCGGGTATAGACATCTTTAAAGATTAAGGTTTTCCGGTTTTGGGGTAGATACCCAGTAGAAGGATGGCTGGGTCATGTGACAGTTCCATTCCTAATATTTTGAGGAATCTCCATACAGCCTTCCATAGTGGTTGTACCAGTTTACATTCCCACCAGCAGTGTATGAGGGTTCCTTTTTGTCCACAGCCTCTCCAGCACCTGTTATCCCTTGTCTTGTTGATTATAGCCATTCTAACAGGTGTAAGATAGTATCTCATTGTGGTTTTTATTTGCATCTCCCTAATTGCTAGAGAAGTGGAGCATGTTTTCATATTTCTGTTGGCCATATGTATGTCTTCACGAGAGAAGTGTCTGTTAAGGTCATCTGCCCATTTTTTAATTGGATTGCTTGTTTTTTTCTTGTTGTGTTGTACAAGTTTGTTGTATATTTTTGACATTAGCCCCTTATCAGAGGCATTGTTTGCAAATATTTTCTCCCAGTTGGTTGGTTGCCTCTTTGCTTTGTTGATGGTTTTCTTTGCAGTGCAAAAGCTAGCAAAGTTTATTAAGAAAGGAAAGGAGTAAAAGCTCTCGAAATGAGAGGGGACATCCTAAAATGAAATGCCCCTTGAAAAGGAAAGCTCTCTGACGAGAGGGGGCACGTGAAAGTGGAATGCCTATGCTATGACTGCAAGCCACTTCTTTTATCCCCTTTATTTTACCCAAGGTCCTGCTTTTATCTTTCAGTTCACATGCCTGGATGATCCACTTAGGTCAGGGTTTTTTGGGTTTTTTTTAAGTTCAACTTTGCCCCAGTGATTTGAGATGCCACCTTTATCAAATGACACATTTCTACATGTGCTCATGTCTATTCTGGGGCTTTCTATTCTTTCCACTAATCCATTGGTCTATTAATGTGCCACACTGTCTAAAAAGGTATGCTTTCATGTCAGACAGTAAATGCTGTTTCTGCATTTTTTAAATAAAGAATTTTAGTATCAATTGTCTAACTCTACACAAAAGCTTGTTATTTTTACTAGGATTGTTTAAACTTTATAAATTAAAAAAAAATTGATATGTTTATCATGTTGCCATCCTATCCAGAAACAAGGACTGTCTTTCCATTTGCTCACATCTCTTTTCTGTGTCTTTCAGAGGTTTTTTTTTAAGTTTTATTTATTAATTTTTTGATAGAGAGAGACAGAGACAGAGACAGAGACAGAGAGAGAACTGAACTGGGGGAACTCCCCAGCTCAGCACATGGGTCCGCACAGGCCAGGGTCGGGACTCGATCCTCAGTCGCCGGTGCTGCAAAGTGAGTGCTTAACCCACTGAGCCATCCCAGCTTCCCTCAGAGGTTTTTAATAAGGGTTTTATGTATTTGTTATTAAGTTTATGTTTTATTTTCTTGTTGCTATAAAAAAGGATTTTCTCTACCTTTATATCCTTCAACTGACATATACAAGTATATAAAACATATATATTTTAAAGTCTATTGATTTCTATATGCCAGTTTTATTTCCTGCTATCCTATGGATTTTTTTTAATATTTCTCAACCTGTGAAGTTTCTAAGAGTCACTAAAAGATGTTTTTTCGAATAAAGATGCTGAGACTCTCTCCCCCCATCCACGGTCACAAGAAAATGTCAGGGAAGGAGGAGAAATTTGGTAGCACTCTGCTTCTCTGGTCAAAATCCATTGATTAAAACCCAGAATGTGAGCAGCTTGGATCCACAAGTTAGAGAGAGTGGGGCTGGATTGAGCCGTGGACTGACCACCCTGTGTGATTGTATTTCCCTGTGAGACCCAGGGGAAAACCAGTTTCCAGCATGGGAAGCCGGGCATACATGTGCAAACTGCAGAGGCAGGACTGCAGAGGTTCAGCTGCCTTGGCCAACAGACCTGGAGGCTGAGCCGAGCCGAGCACTCGCTCTGGGAGGCTGAGCTCCTACATGCTGGGGAGGAGTGAGAAGCTATGGGTGAGCCCAAAGAGAACCAGGACAGTCACTTAGACACTTTGGTTACTTATTTCCATATTTATGTTTATTTTTGTACTTCAGGTGCAGAGGGTTGAGCCTTCTCAATTCACATCACTTTATCATGGTTAGTTCTTTTATTTTATTTACATTTTTCTTTATTTATTGTCTCATATTTATTTATTTCTATTATTAGTTTTCATTCCTCACTTTCTATATCTCTGCATTCCTCTTCCATTACTCCTTCCAAGCTACTACAAAGCATCCATTCTATTTATAGTTCATGTTTTAAAAATATATTTTGTTTGAGGTGCCTGTATTTTTAAATACATATAAATGGAAGTCTGTTATAGATTTCATTCTGTTTTTACTTTGTTTGCTGAGCACTCTGCGATCCAGCCTATAATTTGGGTGCATCTTATCACTGCTTTGAATTCTCCACAATTTTTCTAAGGAGGATCCACTACTCCAGTGATGGTCATTCAGGATATAGGGACATCCCCCCATAAAGGACAGTGTGCTGCCCCTCTATACCTACTGAGAATGGAGTTGTGAGAAGCTGGCCATGGGGTAAGGGGGCACTCAGTTAAAGGAGAATGGCTGTTCACTCCCACCAGTGAGGTGGCAGCCGTCCTACAACCCTGCTCCTGCCACCACTTTCTTTGACTCAGCGGTCACTTGTAGCCAGGCTGATATGGTCAGTGCAAGTGACGTGCTGATGTTATTTAATTGTGCATTACTCTGATTAGTAATGATTTTGATTCTTTCCTCAATGTGCTTATTAGCATTTTGAGATTCTGTTTCTGTAAATTCCCTTACCATATGCTTTGCCTTTTTTTCCCCCCTCTATTAATAGTTATCTTTCCCCTGTTGATTTTCAAGAGTTTCTTGTATCTTTTATAAATCAATCCCTAATTTGTCTTTGGTAAATATTTTTACCTTTTCTTTGTCTTTCCTTATTTGTCCTTGGTGTCCTTTGCTGAAAGGAAGTCCTTAATTTTGGTGTAATCAAATCCCTCCCCCCTTTTAAAATTTCCTTATGATTTGTTGTTAAAATTTAAGTTAAGATGTTTTTCCTTTATCTGAGTAACAGATATTCTCCTGCATTTTCTTCCATTAACTTTTTAAGTTTCTCTTTCACTTTTGGGTCTATAATCCACGTGGTACTGGGTAGGGATTCAGCTTTGCTTTTCTAGTGCCATTTACGAAACCTTCTGCTACCCCTGGTTCTTACTATTTTGTGGAGGTAAATTGGTGATTCAACTACACTCATACCTGAATTGAAAATATTACAGTTGTACACATGTTCTTAAATTTAAGTCACTCCTAATGTTTTCTGGTTCTTCTTAACTCCTTTTTTTAATAGTTTGTGCTCTTTTAGGTGTTGTGAGATGATGCCCAGTTACATTTGAATTTCAAACATACAATGAATTAATTTTTAGTTCAAGCATGTCCCATGCAATACTTGGAACACAGTTATACTAAAAAGTTATTCATTGTTTATCTGAAAATTACATTTAACTGGGTACTCTGCACCGTATTGGGCAACTATGTCCAGCCCACAGGAACTTGTCCTGAATGAATCTTCTTGCTCTTCCCCACTCCTCTGCTATTGTCCCCACTAGAAACAAGGACATTGGCTAGACACTATTCTTGGCTGACATGGCTCAATTCCTTACCTGAGTTCTTCTAAATAACATATCCTTCAATGAATAGCTCAGTACTTCACCTAAGGGTTTAACTAGACTATTGCTTTTCAAGTATTAACATGTTTATAAATCACCTGGAAACATTCTTAAAATGTACACTGTGGTTCAGTGGGTCTAGGGTGGGGCCTGGAATTCTAAATTTCTAACAGGATCTTAGGAGAGGTTGATGCTGCTGGTCTGTGGACCAACTTTGGTAGTAAGAAACTAAGGGGTCCTGTGCATGTTCCTAGAGGACTTGGATATTAAACCATTGGGCCTTTGGGAACCAGAGCAAAGCTCAACTTGGCCTATCCATGCTAATTCCCTCCATGCTAAAGCCTGAAAGAGACTTCTGAGTTAATGAAAAGATAAGCTGCAGTTCATACACTTGGAACTCTCCTGGAGTCTGCATACATCCTTCTCCAATTATTGAAGAAGAATGTTGCCATCACATGATTTGATTTGCTTTTTTTAAGATTTTTATTCCCTTGACAGTCAGAGAGAGAGAGAAGGGGGAGGGCCCAGAGCAGTGTCCATAGTTGCACGTCATTAGTTTTCTACATAATTTTGTTCCACAGGTGGGCAAAGGGCTATGCAGGGCAGAAACCAGGTCAGGGCCTCCTACATAGAAAGCTCACCCCAGCAAGAACCAAATTGGGGCACACCCAAGTTCAGCATACGGGTCCACACAGGCTAGAGCCAGGATTCAATCCATGGACCCCAGGGCTGCAAGACAAATGCTCAACCCCGCTGAGCCATCCCGGTGTCCCCATGATTTCTTACATAAACATTTATTTGATCTTTATGGCCTCCCCCAACCCTATTTTTCTAGCTGTGATATCTATTTTTTGTCTCTCTTTCTTGCTGGACTGTAAATCATGTGAGGGGAGGGACAGTGGTGTTTAGCCTCACAGTCCCGCATCTAGCACAAGGTCTGACATAGCACTGCTTAATAAATGCAGGTTGTTGGGGAAGCCGGGATGGCTCAGTGGGTTAAGCGCTCACTTTGCAGCCCCAGGGACCAGGGATCGAATCCCTTCCCTCGCCCATGTGGACCCATGTGCTGAACTGGGGAGTTCCTCCAGTTCAATTTTCACCGGGGTGAGACCCCGGCCAAGTTCCTGCCCTATGCAGCCTCACGCCCACCTGTGGAATGAAACTATGTGGAAAAACCAATGATGTGCAACTATGGAGACTGTTCTGTGCCCTCCCCCTTCTCTCTGTTTCTGTATCTCTCTCTCTCTCTCTGTCAAAAACAATAAAAATAAATCTTTAAAAATAAATGTAGGTTGCATGAATGAAAGAAAGAATAAATACTGATTTCTAATGGTCAAAATTGTCCTTAAACATTTTTTTGTTGTTGCACTTTTAAGGGCTCCCTGTAGTGTACAGCATTGTAATGTACAGTTGGTGGACTTTACTGAGAAAGGATGAGTCTCTGAAAGTTTTCCTCTCTGTTTCTCATTTTTCTGTCTCCAATTCTTAGCAACAATAGCACCCCCTACCCACCCACCCCCGTTCTCAACACACACACACTCTTAGACTTAAATACGCCAACTTCTTGGTTTGACATAATTCCTATCTTTCAGTCTTCCTACTGCTAAGCCTTCTCTAGGCTGGTCAAAAGAGATTGCTTAGTCTTATTCTACTCACAACCTTTTCTTTCTATTTTCCTTAAACTCCTCTACAGCATGCCTCTCAATTATCCCTCTCGATGTCTCCATCTTTCAACCTGTGAGGAATTATCCCAATAGCTCTGAAATGTTAAGTCAATAAAGTAGTTGTATCTGTCAAGCTTCTTTGATTGCAAGCAATGGAAATCAAATCCGGCTGACTTACAAGCCAAAGGAGACATCATTGGAGGTGTGTTCTGCTGCTCACAGAATGCACTAGTCTGTAGACCCAGCTGGGAAACAACAGAATAGGTCCCAGGACACGTTCCAGGCCTCCCACAGCCCAAACAGGCAGCCACGTTGCACAGCAAATAGGAAAATTAGTAAGAGTCCCCTGTGCCTTCCATCCCATTTGCTCTGCTCCAGAGATGCCCAGGGAGAATCCAGTGGTCTTCTTTGGGCCCTGGGCCAATCCTTTAGCTGAGGGGAACACTTTGATTGACAGTTGCTGCAGCCACCTTGCACAGCAAATGGGAAAATTAGTAAGAGTCCCCTGTGCCTTCCATCCCATTTGCTCTGCTCCAGAGATGCCCAGGGAGAATCCAATGGTCTTCTTTGGGCCCTGGGCCAATCCCTTAGCTGAGGGGAGCACTTTGATTGACAGATGCTGTAAGAACTCACACAGTGGTGAAGAGTTCATTAAAAGAAATACAGCTGTTGTTAGAAAAGAGCAAAGTGTTGCCTGGTGGTCAAATAAAAAATATCAGAGAAAACGAATGTTCACAGAGACCTCTTATGGATTTGAAAGAAATAGGGGAAAATCTGACACAAGCCTGTGGCACAGTGTGGCTGAGAAATCTCAAGCATCCTAATTGCTCGTTCCCAATTGTGTTCATATCTGAAACACTCCAAATCCACTGGGAAGGAAAGGAGATGATGGATATAGTACCAGAGATGCAAAAGGAGAGGCCTGGACTCCCGTTCTAATTTAGATTTTATTAACTACTTACTGTGCAAGTCACCTCACCTCTCTGATCTGTTGCTTCATTTAAAAAAATGATGGCTATAGACAAGATGATGTATAGGACATCTTCCAGCTGTGAAATTCTCCCCAAGGCTTGAAAATTTTGCTTGATCTAGAAAGAAATGTACAATTAACATTGTAGAAGGCAACATGATCTTGTAAGCCACAGGTGCTCAGGTGTGTGGTATTAAAAAA
Source organism: Craseonycteris thonglongyai (assembly GCA_004027555.1). Classification (NCBI taxonomy): domain Eukaryota; kingdom Metazoa; phylum Chordata; class Mammalia; order Chiroptera; family Craseonycteridae; genus Craseonycteris; species Craseonycteris thonglongyai. Next base: position 6,710 of record PVKE010043943.1, on the reverse strand, counting down.
GGCAATTTGGAAGGGGAGTTGATGCTATTTTACAAAAATAACCACAATATCAGGTGGAACTCAAAAAACTGAAGGAATTTATTTATAAAAAATTGTGTATTCTTACATGTTTAAACTTCAGTGACCCGCGAAGTACTCTCTGTTTGATGCAATACACTTATGGAGATGCTTTTTCCACTGCTCAGAACAGTTTTGAACTTGTTGATTTTGATGCCTTTTAGTGCTTCTGCCATTTTTTTGTTTCATCCTTTCCATGTTGGCAAAATGTTTCCCTTTGAGGACTTCTTTTTTTTAATCCAAGGAAACAAAAATAAAATCATTCTGGATAGGAAGTTTGGGGCATGGGGTCATGCCATTTTTGGTAAAAAATTGCTGAACACTCAGTGGGTAGGTGTGTTGTCACAGTGAAAGAATCAGTCATCTGTTTGCCACAACTTGGGATGTTTCTTCCACAAACTGTGACACAACCTTCTCAAAACTTCCAGATAAAAACTTTGGTTGACCATTTAACCCAGAGGAACAACTTTTGATAGTATAATCCCTCTCACACCAAAGAAAGATAATTGTGGGGGTTTGGGGGGGTTCCCCTTTGTAATATAGTTCACACACAAAGCATTTTCTACATGCCAAGCATTGTTCAAAGCACTTTAATGTGCTAATTCACTTAATCAGCATCATGATTCTATGACACAGATACTATTATTACTTCCATTTTACTGATGAGGAAACAGGCACAGAGAGGCTAAGTAACTTGCTCAAGGTCACAGAGCTTATAAGTCCAAGAACTGATTCAGGTCTCTGGGTCTGTGCCCTTAACAAGCACACCACATGGCCCCTTTCACCAAAAGCAGCCAAATAGAAGCAAATCAGAAAAAAAAAACCCGCTATTGTTTAGAAAAGTTGTGTGTTGGTCTTCTCCCCCATGCCCAATCTTGCCTAGAAATCTTATCAGATTTCCCCCTTATTTCCTTCAAATCCATAATGGGTCTCTGGATATTTGTTATCTGAAAATATCTATACATATGCAGGAGTTTCTGCATTGTTACTCAACTCTCATTGGACTTTCCCTGCCTAAACATAACCACTGCCTCATTTGCTTTCAAAGGCCAGACTCTAGTATTAATATTAGGTCAGTGCATCTATTTCAAGAGAAGTCAAAAAGATGTTTTTTGAAAAAAAAGAAGACACACATGTGTGACCCATGACTGTTACTTGCTAGCAGTGTCATTTTATTTGCACTTACCCCAATGTATGATTTTTTTAGCATGTATAACTTTTAATATCTCCATTAACTAGATTAGTCGGTAGAAGAACTTTTCATTTACCCTTGAGTGCATAGCTCATTTTAGTGATTGGGCCTACTTACTAATTGATGACATTCTGGATTTGTCAAATGTGTTTAAAGAAGGTGGTATGTGGGTGGAAACATATCTTCTCATCTTTGTAGATTTGATTGTACTTAATGGCCTTTCCCAATGGGCCCGACCCTGGTGCTTGACAACGTAGCAAAAATAGCTATCCACAGAGTGGATCCGAAGACCATCTGGCCAGTCCTTTTCCTGACCCACAGGAAGCTGAAAAGAAGTAGCAGCTGGAATGGAAGGAGACTGACCCAGAAAGTGCTGCCTCAGGGTTGACACGCCCATCTCCCCACCCAGTTCTCTCTGCATGTCCCCTAACCCCAGTTATGGCCACACCATTGACATTATGACTTTGCCAGATCAATATTCCACATACTCTGTCATTTACCTAATCTCTTTCTTTAAATTAAACCATGTTTTAAACTCCAATTCATTTATTTAAACACTTTTTAAATAGAAAATGAACAATTTGCCACAAATTTAAGATAACCCTACAAATAAATGAGTGAGAACAAAGCCAAGTAGTTAACATCTTACAACACATGGTCACCTTTATTAAATAGGCAGATGAGCAAGCATTGGAGAGTGTTGCCAATCCATAAACCTTAATGAAGGCTTTGCCTTTTACTCATCAGCAAGATGAGAGAACCGAAGGACTTCCTCACTGTGAAGCTGAGTCTGATTTAATTCCCCAGACACTCAATACTTGTATTGATCTTCCCCAGTAGCCTCGGTCCACATACCAGTCTGTAGGAGAGAAGAAAACATAGGAGGTGGACAGATGGGGCACAGGGTAAGTTCTGCCAATGGCTTTGGGCAAGTAAGGGGATGGGTGCAGTGTCCGCAGCTGTAAAAGTACATGTTAGAGCCCACCCACAGGGTCTGCTGACAATGGTGGCAGCACTGACATTGGCACCTATTAATTTACTTCCCTGTTTTGATTCCAACTGATGTAACTTCTGTGAGAACCACACTAAAAGAATTCAAAATTCACTGTTTTGTCTTTCTGTATGACTCTTAGCGGTTAGAAAAGGCAGGATGCTGCTTTTGACTACCACACTCACCCTTCTGGTACAGTTGCTTTCAATTAATTTTACAACTGTTTCCTCATGGAAGAGTCAGGTGGAGCTGGGTCAACTTTAGGAGCTTTTCTGCACCCACACACACTTTCAGGGATGTCCAGTGTTTGGCTTCCATGGGCCACATTGAAAGAAGAAGAATTCTCTTAGACCACACATAAAATACACTAACAGTAATGATAGCTAATGAGGTAAAAAGAAAATCGCAAAGAATTCTCATAGTGTTTTAAGAAAGTTTATGAATTTGTGTTGGGCCACATTAAAAGCCGTCCTGGGCCACAGGTGGCCTGCGGCCTGCAGGTTGGACAAGCTTGCCTTAGAACTTATACTCACATTTAATACTCAGCAGTCTTTTCTCATCAAGGGTATTAGTGGCCCCAAATCTCCTATTGGAGAAGAATTTATGGAAAAGTAACCTGGGAAAAATAAGGAAAGGGGGCTAAAAAACTATTTGGGGTGGGGGGGATTAGAAACACATTTCTATAAGAAAGAACAATGATCAATGTATCCTGTGATAGTAACATTCAGAACATGGGGAGATGTCATCAACATGGCAGCATGAGAGGCGCTTTTGAAACCTCTCCTGGAAAGAACGATAAATTGAACAACTGAAATCCAACCAGAGAATCCCTAAGCAACCCACAGCCTTGGCTGAGGGATCCACTCATCCCAAGAAAATACCTAAATCCATAGAAAGGGAGGCGAGTGAGAGAGAAAGAAAGGGAGCCATGTGGAGACATGCAGTGGAGTGCGACCCGGAGACCCACCCAGTGACGACCCAGAGGCTGACCCGAGTCCAGCAGAGGAGAGACTGACTGAGGTGGGAGCTGGGGGTGCGGGTCCAGGAGCAGAATGACTCTGGGCGGGTTGGAGGCCTGGAACCGACAGAGGCGGAGGCGCAGATGCCAGAAGCACAGGGTGGACAGAGAAAGCGGGCGTGGCTGACGGTGATGAGAGGCCCCAGTGGGAGTGCAGGGGGAGCAGCCGGTGCATGGGGAGGGCAGCCAGAGCATGGGGCAGGAGGCCAAAGCGAGGCCCCTGCAGCAGCCAGAGATCAGTGACAGTGACTGAGTAAGGATCTGGCTGCCATTGCATGGGTCAGGAGGCTGAAGCTGAGGGGCCCACAGAGTGTAAGGCTGGTGACTGGAGCAGGAAGCAGGCGTCCCAGTGGCTGGAGTGCCAGCAGCAGGAGTGTGCTGGTGGCTGAAGTGCAGAGTGGCCCTCGATGAGGTGGGGTCCCAACCGGAACACTGCATGGCCTTGGAGAGCCTGGCTGCTTCCCCTTGTTCTTTCACGATGCCAACCTCACCCAGAGCCTGCCTTCAGTGAGCTGCTGCCAGGAAGCCACCATTACTCTGTGATGCAAACAGACCTGAGAATTTCCCAACAACCCCCACCCCAATCATTCATGCTGAAGCCAGCAAAGGGATCAAGGGAAACTGAAACACAGGTGTGGCAGCTTTTGACTGCAGTGGAATCTCAGTGGCATAGAATACCATTGCCCACCATATTTTTCCAAAAGGAGGTGTACGTACATGGGACCAGGGAGACTGAGTCAAAGAGAAGCCCATCTGATAGGAAGTCTCCCACTGTGAGAAAACAAAATAAATAAAAGGAAATATTATAGACACTAACACCAGCTAGGAAGTAAAAGAAAGATACCTTTACATCTACCAGGGGAAAAATCCTCATGTCCAGGAAACAAAATGCTCCAACAGTGATGAATACCCCTTTGAACAAAGGAGCTCAGAAATGAAGAGAAAAATCTCCATAAAAGAATCTTGAAGATATGGAATTATATGAACTAAATGACAGAGAATTCAAGGGTGCAATTATAAAAATACTCAAAAAGATCAAAGAAAGCTGGCAGAGTACACAGAAGGAGCTAGGTGATCTCAGGAAGGAAATTAAATCTATGAAAAAGATGCAAATAGAAATTCTGGAGATAAACAACACAGTAAAAAAAAAGAAAAAGAAAATAGCTAACATGGGAAGCAGAACTGATCAGATGGAGGAAAAAATAAGTGAAATCAAAAATAGAAATTTGGGGGAAGCCGGGATAGCTCAGTGAGTTAAGCGCACACTTTGCAGACCCAGGGACCGAGGATCACATCCCGGCCCCGACCCATGAGGACCCATATGCTGAACTGAGGAGTGCCCCCAGTTCAGTTCTCACCGGGGTGAGACCCTAGCCCAGTTCCTGCCCTGTGCAGCCCCTCGCCCACCTGTGGAATCAAACTATGTGGAAAAACCAATGATGTACAACTATGGAGACTGCTCTGGGCCCTCCCTCTTCTCTCTGTCTCTGTCTCTGTATCTCTCTCTCTGTCAAAAACAATAAAAAAAATAAATCTTAAAAAAAAAAATAGAAATTTGGAATTGTCACAGAAGGAAAAGGAGAGAGACCTAATAGTTAAAAAAAAAAAAAGATATCTGCAAGAATTATCTGACTCCATTAAAAAAATATATATAAGAATAATAGGTATTCTTTTTTTTTAAAGATTTTTTATTGTTTTTGACAGAGAGAGAGATACAGAGACAGAGACAGAGATAAGGGGGATAATAAGTATTCTTGAGGGAGCAGAGGATGAGATTGGCACAGAGAATTTGCTCAGACAAATTGTAGATGAGAACTTCTCAAATCTATGGCAAGAACTGCAACTTCAGGAGGAGATCCAAGATGGCAGCATGAGAGAACGCCGATAACTGCCTGGGAAGGGCCTTGTGAACAGAGGGGAATCCACAGGGGAAACCCTGAGAAGCAACCTCAACTAAGAGAACCACACAACACGGAACAACACACAAAGATTAGAGAAAAAAGGGGAGAGCGGGAGAGGAAAAGGGAAGCAGCAGTTCGGGGACAGAGACTCGGAGCGCGACCCGGGGCTGGCAAAAACAAAGGGGGATTGGGGGACTACGGTCAAAGTGGAGCTGGATCAAAGGCGGGCTGGAAGCCGAGACCTAGGGAGCGTGGAAGCCCCACAGGACTGTGGACAATTTAACATCCGAACTCAAGGGACAGCACACAGTGCCCTAATCAGATCACAGAGCCTAAAGTGGAACAGGGACTGTGGAGCAGGGCAGCGGCACTTCCCGGTGGGCGGAGTGAGAGCAGAGCACCAGCCCACAGCAGCTCAGCACCCCTGATTTACGGAGGAGATTGACTGTGAAGGAGCGCCTTCTGAGGACAGGGCTCTTGGAGTGAGGGCTGGGGCTTGAGTGGGCATAGCTGCATTGGACGTGCTTGGAGTGAATCCGGCGGTCTCAACAGAGCCGGGAGCGTAGAGCGGCTGCCGCCAGAGCTACGGCCTGTGCGCACACCGCAGCCAGCGCGCAACTGGGCTTTCAGTGCCCCGCCCACCGGGCCCCCGCGGCACCGCTGCCTGCTTGCCAGCGTGCAATTGGGTTTTTGGCGCCCCGCTCACTGGGCTGCTGCGCATCACTGCGTGCATGCACCCGGGCTTTCGGCACCCCGCCCACCGGGCCACTGCGGCACCACTGCCTGCTTGCCAGCATGCTACCGGGCTTTTGGCGCCCTGCACACCGGGCTGCTGCAGCACTGCTGCCTGCTCACGAGCGCACAACTGGGCTTTTGGCATCCCGCCCACTGGGCCTCTGGGGCATTGCAGCCCTCACGCCCAACTGGGCTGCCGACTGGGTTGCCGCGGTGTCATTGCCTGTGTGCAGCACTGCGTGGCCGACCGGGGCCTCTGCCAAGCCCCAGCCCATCCAAGTGCTGCACTGCGGGCGTGGCTTACAGATACAATTGAAGGAGGGCCAGCCAGGCGGAGGAGAGAAAGACCAGAGCTCCTGCGCCCTGCCCGCACTGAACCACCAGCACCCCTGCTGAAAGAGGAATCTGCTATTGTGTCTCAGGCCTGCCCTAGCTCCTACTCACATGCCCCCACCCCCGGCCACACCTTGACTACCCTGCTATCTAACAGCTAAGACAGGAACCTGAAGTGCCCCAGGACACAGAAGCTGTCTGCTTCCCCCAACCCTCTCCCAAAATCTCCTTCTCCCACAACTGAGCCCAAAAAAAAAAATAAAGAGAAGGCCATCTGATAGACAAACCCCCAGAGGGAAAACAGACTCATGCGTAAAGCAAAAAGAACCACATCAAACACAATGCACACTTCAGAATCCAAAGCCCCTCCAGAAGATCAGGGGCAGTCTTTAGTAAAGGACCTTGCACACTTGGAATCAAATCTAAGTGAAACAGAATTCAGGGCTGCATTAATCAAGACACTCAGAGAGCTCACTCAATGCT
>PVKE010043942.1:0-13185 GCA_004027555.1 Craseonycteris thonglongyai | reverse complement strand
GAAAAAATTAAAGAAATGGTGGAATTTATATCTTTTCCTTTTAAAAAAGATTTAAGTGTGAAACGCATTAGCCAAAAAATTTCAGACATATTTCATATGGATCAAAAGGCATTAGAAAATGAAATTATAATTTTACAAACTGACTTAATCTTACAAGCCAGAAAATTTGAAGAAGAGTTTTGGAAATATGTCAACCGAGTAAAATATCCCAGTATCACCAAATGTAGCGAATATATCTATTCTTGTTTCGGATCTACATACCTATGCGAATTGGCATTTTCATACTTGAAGCTAACGAAGACTAAACAACGTTCTGTCCTGACTGATTCCCATACTGAAGATTCATTATTATTATCTTTGTCAGGATATACACCTAATTATGATTCCTTGGTTAGAGACATGGAAACTCAGTCTTCCCATTAATGTTAAGGCAACAAAGTAAATTCTAAAACTGTCTTTATCTGTAGCTACTTTGAATTAATAAATATTGTTAATAATTATCCATGTTCTTTTAATTCCCCTGGACGTGAGTTTTTTGGCCCTTTAAATAATTATTGTTGTTGTTTTTTACATAGGTAGATAAGCCGTATATCTATATTTCAGTACGAGGTGTACTCAGCGAGCTATTGATAGATTAGCAAAAAGTAAGTCATATTATTCTTTCATGGTAAATTTTCCTGGCCCAAAAAAAATGCGAAAGTGAAATATTGAAATCAAATTATCAGCCATACTGTGCATTTTTATAACAACTTTCTCATATTTACGAACAAATAGTACAACAACTTATACATTGCAGTTGTTAAAAAAATTAAATTGCATTTTAAGTTAGTAAAAATCTATCTTGAAAAAGTGTTGGAAAATCGAATGTTTTAGGTATCGCATGTACGGAACGCTGCTATCAAAAGTTGGGTCTGGAAATTTATTTTCTTCATGAGCCTATATCTCGAAAACTTAATAAGTGATTTAAAAAATAAAAACTAGTTTTGAACATATATTTTACTTATCTACCCATATCTCGCTGGACTGCACCTTATACTGAAACACAGTGTATAAACATAGTATGCATTTCACACCCCTTCTTCCCCCTTAGACTACGCCTATGACAACAAGTCGATCGCGACACACTTTTAAGATAAAATGTAGATCTTATATATAGAAAAGTTGGCCACCCCTGGTATATAGTATAGGTCCTCAACTTATTTTTGTTTGTGTGTGTTGACAGTTTATAAGAATATAGGCCAATCATGTTGTAACATTTTTCTCAGTTTGGATTTGTCTTATGTGTCATTATTATTAGATTTTTGTTACAAATTTTTGGCTGAAATACCACAGAAATGGTGACATGTCATGCTCTGGGTACTATATCCTAAGGCACATAAATAAATCTCTTTGCTCCCTATAAGGCAGGGGTGGGCAATTGTTTTGGTTCGGGAGCTGCTTTGTGGAAGCGAAGGTTAGTGGAGGGCCACACCTTTTAAAATAATTGCATTTATTAGTTAACTTTGCATTTCAGAAAATATATAAATTGTATCATAAAAATCTGATGTCTCGCCGGGCCGCAAAAAAGCTTGTAGTGGGCTGCATGCAGCCCGTGGACCACAGTTTGCCCACCCCAGCTATAGGGGATACTAATTTTAATCACTTGACTAAGGTGTGTCCATTTTCTCCACTGTGTAGCTACAATTTTTCATTTTGTAATTACTAAGTGATATGTGGGGAAATATTGTCAGACTATGTAAATATCCAGTTCCTCATGAAATCCATTCCCATGCTCCCCTCAAGTTGTTTAGCATTAATTGATAATTTTGGCCTGAAGAAATATTTACTCTGATGGCTGCAAAATGGTGACTTTCTAACATTACTGTTTCTTCTGTATTTACCAGTTGATATTTTATGTAAAAAAGAGTTTTCCTTTCTCCTTTATCTGTTTATCCATCTATGAAGTTATTATCGATATGGACTTGTAATTCTTATTTTGTTCAATTAGTTATAATTCATTACTATCCTTATTTACTGATGCTCAAATACCCATATTTTAAGAATTTAAAATCTAGACATTTTCATTAGCTGTACATATTTTAATTACTTTTTGTTTCATCAATTATGGAGGCCTTAAAAAGTACATTCCTATCTATACATCCACATGGTATTAATATTTTATGAAAATTAATACATATAAAGCTTTTTCTACACCTATGTTCTAAACCAATTGAAATATAGAAACATTAGTTAGAGAGAAAATAAAATAATAGCTTTCTCTGGGATGCCAGAATGACTCAGTGGGCTGAGTGCTCACCTTGTGGCCCCAAGGTTCAAGGATTGAATCCCAGTCCCAGCCTGTGCAGGCCCATATGCCGAACATGGCTGTCCTTCCTGTGTGAGAGGCCTCCAGTTGGGTTCCTGCTGAGGCAAGCTTCCCATGTGGGAGGCCCCCAGCTTGGTTCCCACCCTGTGCAGCCCCACATCTGCCTATGTGAAATGAAACTATGTCGAAAACTGATGATGTACAGCTATGGAGAGTGCTCTGGGCCCTCCACCTTCTCTCTCTCTCTCTCTCTCTCTCTCTCTCTCTGTCAAAAAAAAAAAAAAAAGAAAAGAAGAAAAGAAAAAAAGAAAAAAAAGCTTTCTTCTTTAAAGCTGTAGGAGAATTTGATAATAAGTTGGTTAGGCCAGGGGCTTTCTCAGTTTGCACCCTTTATTTCCATATTTCAGTTACTCATTCATAGGTAAGCTGGGCAACAAAGGCTCTTCCCATAAAGGCCTGCCCCTTTAGATTGATGGTGTAGAAGAGTTGATGAATGTTTGATTTCAGCAAGCCAGCAGATTTCAGAGAGAGAAGAATGAGATGAATCTGAACATGTCCAGTTCTTTCTAAATTCACCAATCAAACCATCTCTCTTAAAGGCAATAATCAGCCAGATCAGTGTTAAATTGATTATTAAAAAAAAACAACAACAACAAAAGAAAACCCATCTCTCTTCTTGCTTTAGAGAGGAGTATGTAAGGCTATGGAAAGAGTCAAAGAATGCTACTCTAAGAGAGATCTCCACAAAGAAGCATCTGGATTTCAGAGGAAGTATTTATCCTGAATTCTTGGATTGATCACTGTACTTCTCTGAACCTCAATGTATTTCTCTGTAAAAAAAATTAATTCGGGGAAGCTGGGGTGGCTCAGTGGGTTAGGCGCTCACTTTGCAGCCCCAGGGACTGAGGATCGAATCCCGGCCCTGGCCCGTGCGGACCCATATGCTGAACTGGGGAGTTCCCCCAGTTCAGTTCTTACTGGGGTGAGACCCCGGCCCAGTTCCTGCCCTGTGCAGCCCCGCCCACCTGTGGAATAAAACTATGTGGAAAAACCGATTATGTGTAACTATGGAGACTGTTCTGGACCCTCCCCCTTCTCTCTGTCTCTGACTCTATCTCTCTCTGTCAAAAACAATAAATAAATCTTTAAAAACACATTAATTCCCTCATCCTCTTTACTATTAGAAATTTATTAATATAAAAGACAAACTAGTTCACTTTATGATGTAAAGAAGAAGAGGACTGAAGTTTTATCTTAAAGAACCTCAACATTGAAATCCTGGGCAAAAAAGAATGACTGCCAGAGAGGGCCCTGCAGGGCAGAGTGCAGGGACAGGGAAGGAAAGTCAAGAGCACACAGAGTCACCAAAGCTACAAGGAATGTGTTTCGCGAAGCACTATTTTGGCTTTTACTGCTGAAAGCTCAAGCATGATGGAAACTGAAAAGTAACTAGTTTGTTTAGCAATGTGGAGTATGCTGATTACTCTAGTGAAAGTTTGATATGAGGGAACACTGGGGAACAGAACCCGGATTGTAGAAAGTTAATAAAGAGGGTGAGGAAAGGGAAATCATGTATATAAAGCTACACCTATGAGGAATTTTTCTCTGAAGGGAAATAAGACACTAGCTAGAGAGGAACTGAGGAAAGGTTTTAAAGGTAGGAGAGCTTTGAACAGTTTCTGATACTGATGGAAGATGAAGCAAGTGGAGAATATAAGAGAATTCCTGGGAAAGCAGCAGAGGATAAGCTTTAGCAAACATGTAGGTGTTGGCCTTAGGTAAGAGGAGACACACCTTCCTTGGGCCAGGAAGAAGGGACAGGCACAGAACTAGCAGGCTTATAGATTCCCTGTGGGGAGATGGAGACCCTGTCTCATGGGGTACACTTTCTTTGCTAGGTAGGAGGCATAATCATTTGCTAATAACTAAACGGGAGATCTGGGGTAAGTTATGGGGAAGATTAGAGATTTGATTTGAGTAGAAAAAATTAAAAATGATTGTGTGTCATCAGTTTACTAGAAAATCACCTTGGCAGGCCAGGCTAAAAGGCTAGTTACCGGTAAGGCTGTTGGTTCATGCTTTATATGCAACGCTATCTCCCTTATCAGAATGCTAAGGATCTGGAAGTTAAAAGGCATAGTTTTACATACTTGTCTTAGTCAGGCACCAAATAAACATTTTATAATTAGCAATATTCCCCTTAGTTAATAAAGTGTGACATCTTACTAATAAGGACCATTGGTAAGCTCTTCTAGTCTTATATTTTAAACTGTTGAAACTTTCTGTCCTGTCTTACATTTTGTAGTAAAAAAAAATTAAATACTAAACGTGAGCTTTAGTGTTCAGGTGATGGGATAATTTTGAAATTATCTTTAGAACCTTTAAAGTTAAATAAGAAACAAACCAGCCTGTCAAAAATATATTTTAATGTTTTGATGCAAATGAAATGATGCAGATTCTTCATTGCTTTAAGATCCTGCCTTATTTTACACAAATGTTTTAGTATCTTTTAAAATTTGCTAAAGTAATTGGAGCTGGAAACTTGAATCTTGAATGTCTCTTCTTAAAATAAGAAAGTAATGCAATTTTCCATACTTAGATTGAGGGTTAGCTTAATTAGGGAAATAATTTTTGATGTTACTGGGTGCTTGTTTATGTAGGTTAAGCACCAATGATTTTAATTTTTCATGTAATAACAAAGAATTCTTAAGGAAAATTAGAATGGAAACTATTTTTAGGATTCTGTCTTTTTTCACTTATTTCAGCTGGAGTTTTCTCTGTTTTATTGTACCGGAAGAAGGAATACGTTTCTCTTTTTCTTGCTTATAACAGATTCCGAAAGAGATTTGCAGATGTCTTTTTAGTGGCCTTTGGTTTGGCTGGCTGATTCCTTTCTGTTCTGTTTCAATATTACATTAAAGAAATTCATGTCCAATGGCTTATGTAACTAATTTATTATAATAGCAGTGGCAGCATTCTTGTTGTTCTTTTTCTCCTCTTTCTCTTCCTCTTCCCTCCCTGCCTTCCTCCCTGTCTTCCTCTCTTTAACCAGTTTTCAGTATCCTTAAATTAACATACCCTGAGACTCCTGTTACATTATCTTTGGACAAGATTTTTCAGAGTAAAATAAAATATTGTAATACGGTGCTAAAATTCATGTTTGATTAAAAAAAGATTTTTGTCACTTGGTAAAGATCAATTAGTCCAAAAACTGGATATTAGTTTTAATCATTTTTTTAACTTTTTTTCTTTATTTTAATCTCTTTGACTAGATTTTCAAGAACCATCTGAGGGAATTTGACTGTTTTAAGAGATGTGTCTTGGTTTCTAGCTTGATTTATTTTGCTTTGATTTGAAGTTTCAAAGTGGTTTTTAAAGAATTTTGGGTGCCCTCAAACCCCAAATATGGCTTTTATGTATCTCTTGGTTTTATAAAGGGGCTTGTAATGTGAGAGAAATTGGATATCTTGGTATGTTTATCCTCAAATAATTTAATAAGAACACATTTTGGTTTTCTTTAATGATTTACATTTTGAAAATCCTTCATGTATTTTTGTTCACAAAACACACAGACTTACAAGCTTATCAAAGTATGCTATTTGCAGGGGGTGCAAAAGAAGGATGTTTGGGAATCATAGAGCTAATCAATTCTTTCTTTTTCACTCATTCAGTAGTTCTAGACTTCTTTTAATTTTTAGAGTAACTATGCATAGCTATTGATGTTGTTTTTAATAAATCAGTTTCAACTATGCACAGAAAATATTTATTAGTGTGTGTGTGTGTGTGTGTGTGTGTGAGACAACAGTTTCAATATGACCTGTTACATGTCACAGGCTTTGCTGTCTGGGGTTGCTTTAATAACTGCTTATATATTAGAGCTCCATCTTATTCTGAGGTCTTACATTTTTATGAAAATGGGAGAAATTAATTTTTTATAACTCTTATTAGTAAAAAAATATTAAAATGTATTATTCTCTAAATTCTCTATTTGAAATGATTTTTGTTTATGTTTGTTTAATTTGCATTCTTTCTACATAGACTTGAGGATCTATGAAATGTAATAAGCAGAGTTTTTACAATGAGATACCACCTCACACACATTAGAATGTGCTGGAGAGGCCGTGGGGAAAAAGCAACCCTTGTACACTGCTGGTGAGAATGTAAATTGATACAACCACTACGGAAAGCAATATGGAGGCTCCTCAAAAATTAGGAATGGAATTGTCTGTCATATGATCCAGCACTCTCCTGGGTATCTACCCCCAAAGACTTGAAAACCTTAATTCACAAAGAAATATGTACCCTGATGTTCATTGCTGCACTGTTCACAGTGGCCAAGTAGTGGAAACAACCAAAGTGTCCTTTAATAGATGACTGGATAAAGGAGTTGTAGCACATTTACACAATGGAATACTACTCAGTGATAAGAAAATATGAAATATAGCCATTTTTGACAACATGGATGGACCTTGAAACCATCTTATTAAGCAAAATAAGTCAGTCTGAAAGAATCAAGAAACATATGACCTAACTTATAGGTGGAATATAAAACTGAAAGTAACAAAGAAACAAAAACTCATGGACACAGTCAGTAGGTTAGTACCTGAGGATAAAGGGGAAGGTTGGTTGAGAGAGTGCTGTGTGTGTGGTGGGGAGAAGTAGGGGGGACATCAAATATATGGTGATGGAAAGGGAGCCGACTCTGTTGGTGAGCACATAATGCAATGCATAGACAATGTAATGTAGAATTGTATACTTGGCATCTATGTAATTTTTACCAACCAATGTCACCTCAATAAATTTAACAATAAAAAGCAAAACAAAACAAAATGGACTTTACATAGAAAGATGCAGAATGCAATTTATTACACTAAATAAAGCCCTTACAGTGATAAGAGATTTATTTGAATGTTTTCTCCTTTTTAGTCTGATCTGAACAGGTCAATAAATAGAGGCCTGCAGTCATTCGGTGATGTTTATACACTGATAGAGAAATATAATACTAACTACAGAATTTAGGGAAAACAACAATGATTGAAAGACACTCCCCATCATCATATAGATGGAAGGTTCAGACAGTTTCATCCCATAGGAGAAAAAGTTCTACTTAATGAAATAGAGCTTGTCACTAAGAGATATCATCAGTTCATCATAATAACAGCAAACTATGAATGGATTTTCCAATCTATAGAAAAGCAATACTTTTCTAAAATCAATGAGAAAATTTTATGTGACATTTGATTTTTATCCTCACATAAAAATTAACTTAAATCTTATTAACCTAATTTACTACTTTGGTATCTTTTATTATTCTCTAAGTATTTCAAATCTATGAGTCTCTTCAACTGTTTAGGTCTCAGAAGGTAGGAACCCAATAGCATGCATCTTTGTATTTCCTGGAATATTTCAGAAAGACTAGATAATAATTTACATTAAAAATTAATTTATTTAATGAGCAAAATAACTTGAGAATTACTGCTTAAAGTTACTTGTTTTTCTGTCTCAATGGCAAAATTTTGCTAGTGATGCTGTGTGCACATTCTAGAATTTAGAACCCTGTGTTTTGAGATACATGGAAATGTAAGCTATCAACTGATTAAGCAAAAACTGTACGTTGATGCCACAAAGAATTGCAGATGAATGCAGGCAGTCTCAATTATCATGAGGAAATCTAGCATTTCCATCTTTCTTTATTTCTTATCAAAATACTTTGTCTTGGATACTTTTAACGAAGAATGATTTGTTTTCATATTTACTGAAAACAACTTGACATGCTTGCTCTTAATTTGTCAACTTATAGGGAGGGAAAAGAAATATATAATTTACCAGTCTTGCATTTTCTATCCTAAGAAATGCCATTTAGGTATAAAAAGCAAAACTCACTGAAGTTCTGTGTTTTTCTTTTTATCATTATGTTTCATTTTCTTATATGTTTAATATGTGCATATTCACACCATATGACAGTTATTTTCTTGATTTGTGTATAATACATATAAAGCACAGGAAAAGTTAGGCAATAAACAGTAACACTTCAAAATGTAAACTTATAAATTAAGATAAAATGTTGAGAAATGAAGTTACATATGTTTTTATCATGTTGTACTGTTTAACTGTCAGTAAACTGCAATATAATGCACCTCAAAAACATTTTATAGCAATTCAAATGCTTACTTAATACACTTTTCTTCCCCTTAGGATATACAGAGAAGTAATAGAAAACTGAGACCATTAAAGTTTCTTTTCTCAGGTTTGAGTCATTCTTACTTCCTGATCTCCATTCTCATTCTACCAAGTGCAGTTTTCCTTACGACCTCATTACAATGTTAATGTTTTGTGACCATGAATTAATGTTGGGACCATCTTGCTTAGCAGCAATTTATAGATTACTACTGGAAGACTTATCAGTGGTCTGGAAAACTTAAACACCATTATCTTAAAAAAAAAGATTTATTTTATTGTTGAGAGAGATAGAGAGAGAGAAAGAGAGTGAGAGAGAGAGAGAGAGAGAGAGAGAGAGAGAGAGAGAGAGAGAGAGAGAGAGAGAGAGAGAAGGGGGAGGGCTCAGAGCAGTCTCCATAGTTATACCTTAATAGTTGTGACACAGTTTCCCTTCACACAGGTGGATGTGGGGCTTTGCATCATGGAAACTGAACTGGGGACCTTCCACATGGCAGCTGAGAACATTTGCAACCATTTCAGTGGTTACCAGTTTCGCCACAGTTCAGCATATGGGTTTAAATGGGCCAGGGCTGGGATTTGATCCACAGACCTCATGGAAGCAAGGCAAATGCTCAACCTGTTGAGCTATCCAGGCATTCCTTAAACACCATTATCTTGATGTAACTGTATGTTTGTGATTTCCAAAGAAATAAGCATTAAGTTGAGAAAGGATATTTTAGTTGTGGAAAATTGGATATTATCTCAGAATCTAGTTCTAGACTAAATAAAATGTTTTTAAGAAAATAGTTTGCAATATATTACCTTCTACTTTCCCCCATATAGTTATAGAGGTCCATAAGACCATTCTCAATCAAAGCCAGAGAAAATATTCTTAGTTTGATGAGAATTTTGTAGAAATTAATGAAACATTTTTATTTTCAATAATGCGTTTTTTCTGAATTTTTAGCATTTAATACATTTATAGAGTAATAATGAGGAAAACAGGGCAATGGCTGAAATGTAGTTGATAAAGTTTGTGTAAATTTTAATGACTGAACTTTAAAGTTTTTAACAGAAAACCTAAAGAAGTCTGTTAAAAAAATTAATATTAGTGGAAGCCGGGAAGGCTCAGTGGGTTAAGTGCTCACTTTGCAGCCCTGAGGACTGAGGATTGAATCCCAGCCCTGGCCCATGCAGACCCATATGCTGAACTGGGGAGTGCCCCCAGCTCGGTTCTCACCGGGGTGAGACCCCGGCCCAGTTCCTGCCCTGTGCAGCCGTGCGCCCACCTGTGGAATGAAACTATGTGGAAAAATCGATGATGTGCAACTATGGAGACTGTTCTGGGCCCTCCCCCTTCTCTCTGTCTCTGTATCTCTCTCTGTCAAAAAACAATAAAAATAAATCTTAAAAAAAATTACACTAGCTAAAATTATTAAGGTTATTATCTACTGGAATAAAATATCACTCAGTTCTGGAACAATGAAAGAATGTGATATGGATGAAGACAAGATGTTTCACTCAATGCTTCTGAGGCGAAGTTTTCAGGAGAAATACCACTAGTTAATGTCAGAATATTTTCACTGATTCTGCACTTTTTTTCTAGTTTATGGTACTTATAATGACCATTTGTAATGAACAGTGTATTACAGATATGAATTTAGTAAGCAAAAGGTATATTTCTATCCTTATAAAGTTTCAAAGCAGAAGGATCCCATTAATTATCTTGAAAAAGAAGAAACTGAACATGTGGCCTTCATGGATATTTATGATTACTATTCTAATGTCAAAAGAGGTTGACCCCATAGGCAATTTCCCTTTAAAATATGCAGAATAAGAACAATTATCAAGGTTTTAATGCTTAAAAATTGATATAGCTAAAGAAAACTGCCTCACCTACTCATTTTTAAAAATGATTTTTCATGGTCTTGACAACCACTACTGAACAATTCAGACTCAATTCATCTACACACCTCACTCTGCTTCCTCTGCAGCCATGTCTCATAAACCTTATATGGCTGAGATTGAGATATTAAATACATTGAAATTGAAGAACACAGAAATGCACGAGAAACCTTCAAAAGAAACGATTGAATAGGAGAAGCGAGCAGGCTAATGTAATGAGGCGTGCACTGCCAATACGTGCTGTACAGTCCACAAGCATTGCCTTCTGATTTTACTTCTTTTAGCTGTTTAACTTTGTAAGATGAGAAGAAGTTGAATCAAGTTTAAAATGACTGTGCTGGTCCTTTTCTCATCAGAACTACTGACAACGAAGGCCACACTTGCCTCTCTCATATTTCTGGTGGGTGGGGAAGGAAAAGAGCTTGTCAGCGAAGGCAGAAGTTGGGTGGCATGACAGTGAAATCTAGTGTAAAAACCAAGCTGGTCCAAGGTGTCCTGCAGGCTGTTAAATGAGTGCTATTATTTTGTTGTTCAAATGATTTTAATAGTCAGAATGTGCAATTTTAAATATATGCAAAATAGAACATTTTAAAACCTAAAATATGAATTTTTGTTTTGGAAGATATATCTATTATATCTGCTACTGATTGTTTTATTAAGAAGAAAAATGCAAGAGACATAGACGGTTGTTATGTGGTCGGTCTCTCTGTCAATTCACAAAGCAGTGAAATACTTTTATTTATATTCAAGTACTTTAGTGATTACTTTTTATCTTTTTGTACTTTATATTTAATACATAAATTTTCAAGAAAAAATAACCATTTATTGCTTAGGAACATTTTTCAGTTTTAAAGATTGATGTAGAGAGTTCTATTGCAAATCGCTTCACACACACACACACACACACACACACACACACACAAAGATTTTATATAAAAAGTTTTCAGTGCTAAAGCTCTTATACTTTTATTTTTGTAGGGTAAGTCATTCTAGATTGATAGTTTTTTTCTTTTTTTTCAGTACTTTAATGGTGTTGCTCCACCATCTTCTGCCTTGTATTGCTTTCTTTCTTTTTTTTTTTTAAGATTTATTTCTATTGTTTTTTGACAGAGAGAGAGAGACAGAGAGAGAGACAGAGAGAAGGGGGAGGGCCCAGAGCAGTCTCCATAGTTGACATTAGTTTTCCATATAGTTTCACTCCACAGGTGGGCACAGGGCTGCGCAGGGCAGGAATTGGGCCGGGAGCCTCCTGCATAGGCCCCGGCAAGTACTGAACTGGGGGCACACCTGAGCTCAGCATATGGGTCCACCTGGTCCGGGACCATGATTTGATCCTTGGGCTCTGGGGCTGCAAAGCGAGCACTTAACCTACTGAGCCATCCCAGCTTCCCCTTGTATTGCTTTCAATGAGAATGCTACTATTAGTTATTATCTTTGCTCCTCTTGAGTTAATTGTATTTTTTTCTGTTACTGTTTTTTAATTTTTTCTCTTAATCATTGATTTTGTGCAATTTGATAATGATCTGATTAACTAATTTTCTACGTATTTCTTCTACTTCGGTTTTGCTGTGATTTTTAGATGTGTAGGTTAATAGTTTTTATCAAATTTAAATGTGTCTACCTTTACTTCTTTAAATATTTTTTTCTGACCACTCCCATCTACTCTCCTACATAGATTTCAATTACACTACATATACATATTAAGGTACTAAAATTTATTTAATGGATCACTGGTGCTGTTTATTTTTTTAGCCTTTTTATATCTGTATACTATTATGAATATTTTGTATTGCTGTATCTTCATGTTCACTAATCACTTATTCTGAAATTTTAAAAACTATTTATTTTATTGTTTTTGACAGAGACAGAGAGAAGGAGGAGGGCCCAGAGCAGTCTCCATAGTTGTATGTCATCAGTTTTCAACATGTTTTCATTCCACACTGGTGGGCAGGGGCTGTGCAGGGAGGGAACTGGGCTGGGGACCTCCTGCATGGGATGCACACTGCAGTTCAGCCTGTGGGTCCACATAGGCTGGAGCTGGGATTTTATCCTTGGTCCCCGTGGCTGCAAAGTGAGCGCTGTACCTGCTGATCCATTTTGGCTTCTCCTATTATGTAATTTTTAACCTATTGTTTATCTTATCCAGTGTATTTTTCACTTTTGACATTGTAAGTTCTATTTCTTAAAAGTTTATGTGTCTTTTTTATATCTTTTATGTCTGTACATACTATGCTTAATCTTTTCTTCAGTTTTCTAAACATAATGAATACAAATAACTCTAGTTGTCTGTCCTATGCAGTAATTTTATCATCTGGTAATTTCTGGGTTGGTTATGATCCATTGATTTTTCTTCTCACTGCATGTCATAATACAGTGCTTCTTTGCGTGTCTGCTAATTTTTTATTGGATGTCAGACATTATACATTTTATCTTTTTATGGTCTGGATATTTTTATATTCCTAAAAGTATTGTTGAATTTTTTTCTGTGATGTAGTTTTATTACTTGAAAACATTTTGATCTTTCTGATTTTGTTTTTAAGCTTTTGTTAGACAGAATCAGAATAATAGGGCTAATTTTTTTCCACGCTAATTTTTCTCTATTCCAGAGCTAAAATCTTTCTAGGTACTCTAATTCTCTGTAAATTATAAGATGAATTCTTTTGTTTTTATTTTATAATACTCTAGCTGATGTGAGAGGAACTATTTCTGTTTCTGTGTGAGCTTCAAGACTTTGTCCCAAGGGATAACAAGTGCTGGAGAGGCTGTGGACAAAAAGGAACCCTCATACACTGCTGGTGGGAATGTAAACTGGTACA
>PVKE010043941.1:0-13186 GCA_004027555.1 Craseonycteris thonglongyai | reverse complement strand
TTATTTCTCTTAGCATGATGTCTTCTAGTTCCATCCATGTTGTTGCATAAGGTACAGTTTTATTCTTCTTTATGGCTGTGCAATCTCCATTCTATAAATGTACCACAGCTTTTTTTTAATCCAATTACTTATTTATTGGCATTTAGGTTGTTTCCATATCTTGGCTATTGTGAATAATATTACTATGAACATAGCGGTGCATAAATTTTTTTGAATTAGTGTTTGTTTCAGAATTCTTTGGATATATACCCAGGAGTGGAATTTCTAGATCGTAAGGTAGTTCCATTTTAATTTTTGAGGAACTTCTGTACTGTTTTCCACAGTGGGTGGAATAATTTGCAATCCCACCAACAGTGTAACAGGGTTACCTTTACACCACACATCCTCACCAACATTTGTTGCTGGTCAATTTATTGATGATAACCATTGTGACAGAAGTGAGGTGGTATCTCATTGTGGTTTTGATTTGCATTTCTCTGATGATTACTAGTGATGTTGACCATCTTTTCATGTGTCTATTAATTAGCCTTCTGTGTGTCCTCATTGAAAAAAAAGTCTATTCAGGTCTTCTGGCCATTTTTCATTGAATTGTTTGTTTTTTATATATTGAGTTGCAGTAGTTTCTTATAAATTCTGGCTATTAACCCTTTATCAGATGCCTCATTGGTGACTATTTTCTTTCGTTCTGTGCAATGTCTCTTCATTTTGTTGAAGGTTTCTTTTGCTGTGGAAAAAAAAACACAACTTTTTAATCTGATATAGTCCTGTTTGTTTACTTTCTCTTTTGCTTCCCTTGCCCGAGGAGATATATCTTGGAAGGTGGTGCTAAGGGTAATGTCAGAGAAGTTACTGCCTATATTTTCTTCTAGAAATGTTTTGGTTTCAAACTTAAATTTAAGTCTTGAAGTCATTTTATTTATGTATATGGTAAAAGAGGTTGGTCTTTTTTTTTTTTGCATGTACATGTACAGTGTTTCCGGCACTATTTTTGAAGACTGTCTTTACTTCAATGTAAAGTCTTGCTTCTTTTGTCATAGATTAATTGGCCAAATAAATATGGGTTTATTTCTGGGCTCTCTATTCTGTTCCATTGATCTATGTGTCTGTTTTCATGCCAATACTGTGCTGTTGCAATAAATGTAGACTTGTAGTACAATTTGATATCTGGTAGCATGACTCCTCCAACATTGTTCTTCTTTCTCTGGGTTGCTGTGGCTTTTCTAATCTCTTTATGGTTTCACATAGACTTTAGGATTACTTGTTTTAGTTCTGTGAAGAATGTCATTTGTACTTGAATAGAAATTGCATTAAATCCATAGATTGCTTTCGGTCGTATGGACATTTTAAATTTATTTATTTATTTATTTATTTTGACAGAGAGAGAGGGAGAGAGATACAGAGACAGAGACAGAGAGAACTGAACTGGGGGAGCTCCCAGTTCAGCACATGGTTCCGCACGGGCCGGGGCCGGGACTCGATCCCTGGTCCCCGGCGCTGCAAAGTGAGCGCTTAACCCACTGAGCCATCCCGGCTTCCCCTGGACATTTTAAATATATTAGTTCTTCCCATTCATGAGCATAGTACATGTTTCCATTTATTTTTATCTACCTTGATTTCTCTCTTCAGTGTCTTATAATTTTCCTAATACAGGTCTTTTACTTCCTTGGTTAAAATTATTCCTAGGTATTTTGGTTTTGATGCAATTGTAAATGAGATTTTTTTTCTTAATTTCTTATTCTGCTAACTTGTTATTGGTATATAAGAACACAAGTGATTTCTGGATATTAATTTTATATCCTGCTACTTTATGAAATTGTTTATCAGTTCCAGTAATTTGAGGGTCAATTCTTTGGGCTTCTCTATATATACTATCATGTCATCTGCAAATAATAATACTTTTAGTTCTTCTTTTCCTATTTGGATGCATTTTGTTTGTTTTTCTTGTCTGATTGCTGTGGCTAGGACTTCCAGTACTATGTTAAATAAGAGTGGTGACAGTGGGCACTTTGTCTTATTTCTGATCTTAAGTAAAATGCTTTCAATTTTTTCCTATTAAGTATGATGTTAGCTGTGGGTTTATGATATACAGCTTTTATTATATTAACATAATGTTTCTTCTATTCCCACTTTGCTGACAGTTCTTAGTATAAATGGCTGATGTATTAAGTTAAATGTTTTTTCTGTGTTCGGTGAAATTTACCATATGATATTTATTTTTCATTTTCTTTATGTGATGTATTACATATATTGAACCAACCCTGCAACCCAGGAATGAATCCCACCTAATTGTGGTGTATGATTTTTTTTTAATGTATTACTGGATTTGATTTGATAATTGGTTGAGAAATTTTGCAGCTACATTTACTAAGGATATGGGCCTATCATTTTCTTTTTTTATAGTGTCCTTATCTGGTTTTGAATTCAAGGTAATGGTGGCTTCATAAAAGAAGTTTGGGAGCCTATCTTCTTCTTGGGTTTTTGGAAAGAGTTTAAGGAGAATAGGTGTTAATTCTTTTTTGAATGTTTAGTAAAATTCACCTGCAAAGCCATCTGGTTCAGGGTTTTGTTTGTTGGGAGTTTGTTGATTGCTGATTCAATTTCATTCTTGATAATTGGTCTGTTCAGATTTTGTTTTGTCTTAACTTAGCCTTGGAAACTTGTATGTTTCTAAGAATCTATTCGCTCTTCCAGATTGTCCAATTTGTTGGCATATAATTGCTCAGAATATGTTCTTATAATTTTTTGTAATTCTGTTGTCACTTCTCCACTTTCATTTCTGATTTTCATTATTTGGGTCCTCTTTGTTTTGTTTTTGTTTATTTGTTTGTTTGTTTGTTTGAGGAGTCTGGTTAAAGTTTTATTAATTTTATTTATTTTGCTATGAACCAACTTTTGGTTTCATTGACCATTTCTTTATTTTTTTATTGTTTTTGACAGAGAGAGAGATACAGATACAGATACAGAGAGAAGATGGAGGGCCCAGAACAGTCTCCATAGGTGCACATCATTGGTTTTACCAGTTTCATTCTACAGGTGGGTGTGGGGCTGCACAGGGCCCCACTTCTCCAGGGCTGGACCTGGGCTGGGGTCTTACCCCAGTGAGAACTGAACTGGGGGCACTCCCCAGCTTAGCACATGGGTCCACAAGGGCCTGGGCCGGGACTCAATCCCCGGTCCCCAAGGTTGCAAAGCGAGCGCCCAACCTGCTGAGCCATCTCAGCCTCCTCTCATTGACCGTTTCTATTGTCTTCTTAGTCTCAATCTTATTTATTTACAGTCTGATTTTTTTTTTAAATTTTTCTTTGTGCTTATTTTGGGCTTTGTTTTCTGTTCTTTCTCCAGTTTCCTTAGGTATAAAGTTAAACTGTTTATTTGAACTTTTTCTTCCTTCTTCAGGTAGACCTGGATTGCTATAAATTTCTCTCTCAGAACTGCTTGTGCTGTGTCCAATAGATTTAAGATAGTTGTGTTTTTATTTTCAAGGCACATTTTGATTTCTGCCCTAATCCAATTGTTGACTGATCCATTGTTTATAGTGTTAGTATAGTTAGCCTTCATGTGTTTGTAGGGTTTTCAGTTTTACTTTTTCTTTTCTTTTATTTTGTTATTGATTTCCAGTTTCATACCTTTTTTTAAGATGTATTTTTTATTGTTTTTGACAGAGAGAGAGAGATAGAGAGAGAGAGATACAGAGACAGAGAGAAGGGGGAAGGCCCAGAACTGTCTCCATAGTTGCACATCATTGGTTTTTCTACATAGTTTCATTCCACAGGTGGGCATGGGGCTGCACAAGGCAGGAACTGGGCCAGAGTCTCACCCCGGTGAAAACCGAACTGGGGGCACTCCCCAGTTCAGCATATGGGTTCGCATGAGCCAGGGCCAGGATTCAATTCTAAGCCCTGGGGCTGCAAAGTCAGCACTTAACCCACTGAGCCATGCTGGCTTCCCCAGTTTCATACTTCTGTGGTCTGAGAAGATGCATAATATAATTTCAATTTTATTGATTTTATTAAGGCTTGATTTGTGGCCAATCATTTGATCTATCTTGGAAAATGCTCTGTGTGAACTTGAAAAACAAATGTGTGTTCTGCTTCTTTGGGATGTAGTGCTCTAAAAACATCAATTAAATTCATCTGTTCTAGTGTGTCATTTAAGGCTCTGTATCCGTGTTGATTTTCTGTCTGAAAGATCTGTCCTTTGGTATCAGTAAGGTATTAAAATTCCTTACTATGATTGTGTCACTGTTGATGTCTGCCTTTATGTCAGTCAATATTTGCTTTATGTATTTCGGTGCTCCTATGTTGGGTGCATAAATATTTACAAAATTGTTGTCCTCTTGTTTGGTTAATCCCTTCAGATTTATGCAATGTCCTTTTGTCTACTGTTACAGTCTTCATTTTTTTAAGGTTTACTTTATTTTTTGACAGATAGAGACAGAGAGACACACAGAGAGTCAGAGAGACAGGGGAGGGCCCAGAGTAGTCTACATAGTTGTATGTCATTAGTTTTTGACATGGTTTCATTCCACACAGGTGGACAGTAGCCACTCAAGGAGCAAAGCAAGCTGGGGTCCTCCCACATGGGAGGCACAACACCCTCTTCAAGCCAGAGGCCAAACTGAGGGGAGAGAAGCCAAGCCGAGTGGGGGCGGGAGAACCAAACTGGGGGCCTTCCAGATAGGATGCACACCTCAGTTTAGCATATTGGTCCACACAGGCTGGGACCAGAACTCAATCCTTGGTCCACGGGGTTGCAAACAATCGCTTAATCCACTGAGCCATCCAGCTTCCCTGTGGTTTTCATGTTAAACTTTATTTTGTCTAATATAAGAACTGCTACTCCAGTTTTTTGTTTTTTGTTTTTGCACGGAATATTCTTTTCCATCCCTTTACTTTCAGTCTATGTGAGTCTTTTATTCTAAGTTGAGTCTCTTGTAGACAGCATATGCCTGAATCTTGCTTTCTTATCCAGTTGGCTACCCTGTGTCTTGATTGGAGCAGTTTTTCCATTTACATTTAAAGTGATAATTGATAGGTACATAAACATCAATATGTTATTTATGTTTTTTATTTTCTTTTGTTTGCTTGTTTTCTTCTTTCTTCTACTTAAAGAAGTCCTCATACCATTTCTTGTAACAGTGGTAGTGATTTCTTTTAGCTTTTTCTTATATGAGAATTTTTTTTCTCTCTCCTTTAATTTTAAATGATAGCCTTGAGGGATGGAGTAGTTAGTCTTGGTTATATACCTTTGTTTTTCATTACTTTGGTGATTTCCTGCCACTCTCTTCTGGCCTGCATTACTTCTATTGAGAAATCTGATGGTTGTCCTATAGAGAAGCTCCCTTGTAAGTAAGTTGTCTTTTTTTCTTGCTGCTTTTAGGATTCTTTTTTTGTCTTAAACATTTTTCATTTTAATTCTGATATGTCTTGCTGTGAGCCTGTTTGTGTTCATCTTTATTGGGACTCTGCATTTCCTTGGTTTGTGTGTCTATTTCTTTTACCATAGCAGGAAAATTTTCAGTTATTATTTCTTTAAATATGTTCTCAATCCCTTGCTTCCTCTCTTCGCCTTCTGGTACCCCTATGATCCATGTGTGGTTATGCTTGATGTCCCAGAGGTCTCTCAGGCTTTCCTCATTTCTTTTAATCCTTTTTTCTTTTTGTTTTTCTGGTTGGGTATTTTCTACTATATTGTCTTGCAAATCATTGATTTGATTTTCTGCTTCATCTAACCTACCATTGATGTTTTTTAGTGTAGTCTTCATTTCTATTAATGTATTCTTTATTTCTGACAGGTTGTTTTTTATGGTTTCAATGTCCTTCTTTATGGTTGCTATTTCTTTGTTGAAGGTTTTATTAAGTTCATGAAGCATGCTAATATTCTTTGCTCTCAATTCTTGCTCCGGTAGGTTGATTATCTTTATTTCATTTAACTCCATTTCTAAAGGGTTCTCTTGTTCCTCTGTTTGGGGCATGTTTCTCTGTTTCATCATTCTGGACTCTTCTCTGTTTGTTTCTATGTAGTATGTATATCTCTTATGACTCTAAGTCTTTGCTTGGAGGCCTTATGTAGTATGTGTCCTGTGTGATCCAGTGGTGCAATCTCTCTGATCCCCTGTGTGTGTATCTAGGATTATCCATTGAGTGTATTGGGTGTGCATTTCTGTTGCAGTTGAACAGTATTCCTCTCACAGCACTGCATTAACTGATCAGGTGGAATGGTAAAGCAGCAAAGATAGCTCCCCTTTCTGCCACTGACAGCTGCTCCCGGTGAAATCTACAAGCCAGTTTTCCCCTGTTGATAGGGTGTGTGCAGTCACTCAGCCACCCAGGGTGCCTCCCTGTAGACAGGGCAAATTTCTATAGGGTCTTTGTTCTCTTTGTAGAAAAGGGTAGAAAAGAAACAAATACAAATGAAAACTCAAAAACAAATATACATATAAATAAAATCCCAGAAAGCTCCATGGCCTGCCACTTGCAGCACACGGTTAGATGCCCTGGGTGTGGAAGTGGGCAGCAGAGCAACTCTGAGAGTTTCCTGTGCAGTCTCAGACAGCTGCTTCTGCAAAAGACCAAAGAGAGTCTTCCCCCCACAAGTAGGGTGGGGGGAATCAATCAGCTGCCCCAAATTTTCTCTATTGGCTGGGAAACACTTCAGACGTGTGCACACTTTGAAAGAA
The DNA here is from genome assembly GCA_004027555.1 of Craseonycteris thonglongyai. Classification (NCBI taxonomy): domain Eukaryota; kingdom Metazoa; phylum Chordata; class Mammalia; order Chiroptera; family Craseonycteridae; genus Craseonycteris; species Craseonycteris thonglongyai. Next base: position 6,507 of record PVKE010043941.1, on the reverse strand, counting down.
AAAAGAAAAAAAAATAGAAAAACAATAAAGTAAAATAAAAAAACATAAAAATAAAAATAAGGATAAAAAGTAAAAATTAGAAAAATTAGAATTATATACAGTTTTTATTATAAAATGAAATACATATAAAAGAAATCATGAAAAGGTGTTTTAAAAAGAAAGAAAAAAGGAAGAAAAGAAAAAGAAAATAAGATATTTTTAAAAATTTTAAAGAAAAGAATAGAATAGAAAAAAATTGAGTCCTGTATAAGCCCTCTGATAGAAAAAGAGAAAGAAAGAGAAAAAAGACAAGTAAAATTTTAAAAGAAGAAAGAAAATAAAAAATAAAATAAATTGTTTTTCTTTCTTTCTATTGTGAATAGTCCTGCAGTACATCACTCACAGCTTTCTTTTAGTTGCCCTAGAAGAGGCACAAAGTGGCACTGAACACTCTCTGGGAGCTGCTCCTACAAAAATCTGCAAAAGCATTTTCTACCCACTAGTTGGGTGGGGCTGATCGCTCAGCCAACAGGAGTTGGATGGGGCAGTTTCCAGTGTGCCTGGGTGTACTTTAAAAAGATAAAAAGAAAAGAAAGAAAAGGGAAAAAAAGTAAAGAGAATGGTAATATTAATGAAAAATTTAATAAAGTAAAAATATAAAAAATATGTAAGTGTAAAAATGAAGAAAGAGCAATAAAAGAAAATTGCAGAAAGGAAAAAAAGTGAAGTCAAAAATTGAAATATAAAATAATAAAATTTTCTAAATAAAGAATAAAAATAATAATAAAAACAATAAGAAGCGTAAGTACATTTCTTGAGCGATCAGAGGGTTTGTTTTTTTAACTAATGCCTCATTTTTCACTCTGCAGAGACTGTGGCAGTACAGCCTGGTTGGGAAAAGTGCTTTGGAGTTCCTCATTCTTTGCGCTGCTGCTGGCAGGTTCTGCTTCTTTGCCTGCCTGCCTGCCTGCCTTGCAGAATTCTGCAACACCAGTTTTGCAGCTAGGATGGTGGGGGCTGGGCTCCTGGCAGCCCAGATCCCCCTGGGAAATGTAGTTTAAGCTCTGTTGGATGGGTAAATTACAGATTAAGTTTTAAATTTGTTTATTTTTTACTCTACTATGTAAGCATTCCCTAATGAGAATCCCCAATTAATTCTTTTTCATTTTATTTTATATGTCACATAATAAATAATGTTAGCAAAAACTAGTCTGTCAAGACAGTAATTTTTACTAATTAAATTTATTGAGGTAAGGAAGACAGGATATCTCAGCCAGTTAAATGCTCGCTTGCGTCTATGGGGACTGAGCATCAAATCCTGGCCCCAGCTTGTGTGTACCAATATGCTAAATTGGGGTGTAGCACCCAGTTCAGTTCTTGACAGGGTGTGCCTCCACAGGCCCCCCCCTCCACATGTGTGGAATGAAACCATGTCTAAAACAGATGGCATATAAATATGGAGACTGCTCTGGGCCCTCCCCTTTATTTCTGTCTGTCTCTGTCTCTGTCAAAAACAATAAAATAAATCTTTTGAAAATGAATTGTGGTAACATTAGTTAATAACATTATATAAATTTCAGGTGTAAAATAAGTAAATTGATACAGAAACGATGGAAAACAGTATAAAGGTTCTTGAAAAATTAACAATATAACTACCATATAATCCATTTATTCCTCTTTTTGGTATTTACCAAAAGAATATTTAAAAAATCATTCATTTATTTGTAAAAATAGTATTTCTAATTCACTCCTAATGACTTTGAAGCCTGAAGTCTGAAGCCTGAAGTTATTTCAAATTATATTACATTTAATGTTATCAGGACAGATGCTGTTAGAAGTATCAGCACAAGTAGTAAATTATCAGCAGATGCTGGTTAAATTGTTTAACTTTCATCTGAATATCCTTCATTTACCCATGGGACCTGGGTAATATTATATCTCCTAAGTCAGCCTGAAGAGTAACATCAGTCAGGGACATCATCCTTAAATCCCTTCCCAACAAAGTAATAAGGCAAGAAAAGGGAAACTATAAATCATTAATTTGAACCACATAAAATTTAAAATTAAAATGTACTAGCTGGAAGTGTTGAAAGATGGCGGCATGAGAGGAGAACCCAGACACCAACCTGGGAAGGGACTTATGAACAAAAAAGAACCCACAGGGGAAACCCTGAGAAGCACCCTCAACTGAGAGAACCACACAACGCAGAACAACACACAAAGGTTAGAGGAAAAAGGGGAGAGTGGGAGAGGGAGGGAGAAGGAGCAGTTCAGGGACAGGAATGCAGAATGTGGAGCATGGCCTGGGGCTGGCAAAAACAAAGGGGGATTGGGGGACTACAGTCAAAGTGGAGCTGGATTGAGGGTGGGCTGGAAGCCGAGACCTAGGGAGCGTGGAAGCCCCACAGGAATGTGGACAATTTAACATCCCAACTCAAGGGGCCCTAATCAGATCACAGAGCCTAAAGTGGAACAGGGACTGTGGAGCAGGGTGGCTGCACTTCCCGGCAGGCGGGGTGAGAGCAGGGCACCAGCCCACAGCAGCTTGGCACCCCTGATTCACAGAGGAGATACAACTGAGCTCCGAAAGTTGTCTGTGAGGGAGCACCTTTTGAAGACAGGGCTCTTAGAGTGAGGGCAGCGGCTCAGTGGACACTGAGGGAGCACGCTGGGCAACAATAGACGTGCTTAGAGTGAATCCCGGTCCTGCAGAGCAGCCACAGCCAAGCCTCTGCCAAGCCCCACCTGCCTGCACCACTGCTAAGTGGTGCCCCAGTAGGCAGGCCCACAGAGACAGTGAAAAAGCAATCCGGCCAGAGGGGAAGAAAAGCCCAGAGCTGCTCGCTCAGCCCCCACTACTGCTGAGCTGCCGGCAGGCAGGCAGGCTCACAGAGGCAGTGAAAAAGCAGTCCAACCAGAGAGGAAGAAAAGCCCCGAGCTGCTCACCCAGCCCCCACTACTGCTGAGCTGCAAGCAGACAGGCTCACAGAGGCAGTGAAAAGGCAGCTGGTCCAGAGGGGAAGAAAAAAAGTCCGGAGCAGCTCGCCCCCCTCTGCTCTGAACCACCAGCCTCCCTGCAGACAGAGGAATTTGCTATTGTGTCTCAGGCCAGCCCTAGCTCCTACTCAAACGCCCCCACCCTCGGAACCACACCTTCACTACCCTGCCTTCTAACAGCTAAAACTGCAACCTAAAAGAACAGCCCCAAGGCACAGAACGGACTGCTTCCCCCAACCCTCTCCCAAAATCTCCTCCTCCCACAACTGAGAAGCCCACCTGATAGGAAAACCCCCAGTGGGAAAGCATACTCATGCGCAGAGGAAAAAGAACCACATCAAACACAATGCACACCCCAGAATCCAAAGCCCCTTCAGAAGATGAGGGGCATTCTTTAGTAAAGGAGCTTGCACACTTGGAATCAAACCTAAGTGAAACAGAATTCAGAAATTCAATAATCAAGGCACTCAGAGGGATCACTCAATGCTGGCAAAGTACCCAGACACAGTTAAATGACCACAGCAAGAAATTTTCTGAGCAAACAGTACTTTGCCAATAAAATTGAGAAGTTAGAGCAGAACCAAAAGGAACTCCTTGAAATGAAAGGAATCATGGGAGAGATGAAAAAAGAACTGACCAGCCTGGGAAACAGGGCTGACCAGCTAGAGGAAAGAATAAGTGAAATCGAAGATAGAAACATGGATATGACAGAGGAAAGAAGAAAGGGAAATGAGAATCAAGAGAAATGAAAGAGCCCTACAAGAACTCTCTGACTCTGTCAGAAAGAAAAAAATTAGAATAATAAGGGTACCAGAAGGAAGCGAGATGAAATCTTCTCAGAGTCTATTAAAACAAATAGTTGACGAAAATTTCCCTACCCTATGGAAAGAATTATTGCCTCAAATCCAAGAGGAACGCAGGAACCCCAACTTCCTAGACCCTAGCAGATCTTCTCCAAGGCACATTGTTCTGAAGATGACAAAAAACAAAGACAAGGAAAGAATCCTCAAGGCTGCCAGGGAAAAACAAAATATAACTTTCAAAGGAAAACCTATCAGGCTGTCACCAGACTTCTCAGCAGAAACTCTGCAAGCCACGAGGGAGTGGAGCCCAATCTTCAAAATATTGAAAGAGAGAAATTTCCAGTCAAGAATTAACGATACAGCAAAATTAACCTTTAGATATGAAGGAGGAATTAAGGCCTTTACAGATATACAGAAGCTGAGGGAATTCTCCAGCTCAAAACCGGCACTCCAAGAAATACTAAAGGAGGCTATCCGACCTGAATCCAGAAATCAAAATAAATGGAGAAAAGTTGGGACAACAAAAAAATAAAGAGGAAAGAAGGAATGGATACAGGACATCCTCATATATCAATCATCACCCTGAATGTAAATGGACTGAATTCACCAATAAAGAGGCACAGGGTAGCAGACTGGATTAAAAAACGAAATCCAACCTTATGCTTCCTACAAGAGACACACCTCAGCCACAGGGACAAACATAGACTCAGGGTAAAAGGATGGAAAACAATACTCCAGGCAAATGGCAGTCAGAGAAAAGCTGGAGTGGCCATACTGATTTCTGATGAAAAAGACATCAGGATTAAAAAAATAATAAGGCATAAAGATGGACATTACATCTTGATAAAAGGGACAATACAACAAGAAAACATCACACTCATCAATATATATGCTCCGAATCACGAAGCACCAAAATTTATAAAGCAACTACTAGCAGAACTAAAAGGAGAATTTGACAAAAATACAATTATAGTAGGGGATCTAAACACCCCCCTGACAACATTGGACAGATCATCCAAGCAGAAACAAAATAAGGAGATTGCAGCTTTAAATGATACATTGCAGGAAATGGACATAATTGACATTTACAGGTCATTCCATCCTACAACAAAGGGCTGTATGTTTTACTCTAGTGCACATGGAACATTTTCAAGAATAGACCATATCCTGGGACTGAAATCCAACCTCACCAAATTTAAGGGCATCCAAATCATGCCAAGTGTATTCTCAGACCACAAAGCGTTGAAACTTGAGATCAATTGCAAAAGATCAAGTGCAGAGAGAACCACATATACGTGGAGATTGAACTACATGGTATTAAAAAATAGCTGGATCAAAGAGGAAATTAAACAAGAGATTAAAACATTTGTAGAAACAAATGACAATGAAAACACGACGTACCCGAATTTCTGGGACACAGCAAAAGCAGTATTAAGAGGGAAATTTATAGCATTACAGGCCTATCTCAAGAAACAAGAAAAACTACAAGTAAACACCCTCACATCTCATCTTATAGAGCTAGAAAAGAAGAACAGAGGTTCCCCCAAAGGCAGCAGAAGAAAGGAATTAATAAAAATCAAAGCAGAACTTAATGAAATTCAGAATAGAAAACCAATAGATAAAATTAACGCCACAAAGAGCTGGTTGTTTGAAAAACTCAATAAAATTGACAAACCACTGGCTAGGCTCACCAAAGGACAAAGAGAAAAAACTCATATTTCCAGAATACAGGACGATAGGGGAGAGATTACAACTGATGCTGCAGAAATACAAACAATCATAAGAGAATACTATGAAAGACTCTATGCCAACAAATTTGACAACCTAGAGGAAATGTACAAATTTCTAGAAACATATAGTTTACCGAAACTGAACCAAGAAGATTTGGATAATCTCAATAGACCAATCAACAGTACAGAACTTGAAACAATTATCCAAAAATTGCCCAAAGGCAAAAGGCCTGGACCAGATGGCTTTACCAATGAATTCTGCCAGTCATTCAAAGAAGAATTAATGCCCATCCTCCTCAAACTACTCCAGAAAATTCAAGAGGAGGCAGTATTACCCAACTCTTTCTATGAAGCTAATATCACCCTAATACCAAAACCTGGGAAAGACAATACCAAAAAGGAAAACTATAGGGCAATCTCACTGATGAACACTGATGCAAAAATCTTAAATAAAATTTTAGCTATCAGAATACAACAATGCATTAAAAAGATTATTCACCATGACCAAGTGGGATTCATCCCAGGGGCTCAAGGATGGTTCAACATACGCAAATCAATTAATGTAATCCAGCACATAAACCAAACAAAGGATAAAAACCACATGATTATCTCAATTGATGCACAAAAAGCATTCGACAAGATACAACACCCATTTATGATAAAAACACTGAATAAAATGGGAATTGAAGGGAAGTACCTCAACTTAATTAAGGCCATATATGACAAACCCTCAGCAAATATTATACTGAGTGGGGAAAAGCTAAAGCCTATTTTCCTAAAATCAGGAACAAGACAGGGTTGCCCCCTGTCACCACTGCTGTTCAACATAGTACTAGAAGTTCTAGCCAGAGCAATCAGACAAGAGAAAGGAATAAAAGGTATTAGAATCAGGAGAGAAGAAGTTAAACTGTCACTCTTTGCAGATGACATGATCCTGTATATAGAAAACTCTAAAGACTCTATCAGAAATCTATTACAAATAATAGACAAATACAGTA
>PVKE010043940.1:0-13187 GCA_004027555.1 Craseonycteris thonglongyai | reverse complement strand
CTCTTCACTTCGTCCTTGAAGAGGAATGTACGCGAAGGCATCCTCTTCCAAAAAAGGCCTGTTTCATCCATGTTAAAAACTTGTTCAGGGAGGTAGCCTCCCTCACTGATGAGGTTAGGAAACTTTTCCTCCACGTAACGACAAGCAGCATTGTTGTCAGCAGAGGAAGCCTCACCATACAGAAGCACGTTTCTGAGGCTGTATCTTTTTTGAAATTTTTCGAACCAGCCTTTGCTGGCTGAAAAGCCTCGTCCTCGAGGAGGCGAATCACTCCTGGCAGCGCTAGTACTGGCTTGAGGTTTGTCAGCACCTTCTTCAGCCTCTTCATTGTCATCGGGCAAGATTTGGTCGTAGAGAGCCTTTGTCCTGATCATATTAGTGTCCAAACTCACTGTCTTTTTCCTGCAATCAGCAATCCACAATGCCAGTGCAGCTTCCATTTTCACAATTCTGTTATTACGCGGAGTTACCACACGTTTCGCTTCTTTATTGAAGGTTATTGAAGCAGTTTTGCGGATGTTTGCTTCCTCTTTCTTGATGTACTGCACTGTAGATTCATTCACCCCGTCATGGCGTGCCACAGATGCATAACTTCTGCCCTCTTTGATCATATCTAAAAGTTTCACTTTTTCGCTGATGGTCATCATCTTCTTCCTCTTGGGCACCCCAGAGGAAGCTTTCACAGGGGCACAGTGCTTAGGTGGCATTATAAGGGCTTAATTAATAAAAAAAGTTATCGTTTAAAACAAGTTATCGCCAACACAACACTAAAATACAGTATGCGAGACAGTCAACATCATGGACAAGACTGGCGAGATACAACAAGAGAAGATGCTAGGTGAGGCTGCGATGATGCGCAGACAATCAACTCACAGGGATAAATCCACTCGTACTCTCATTGGTCGATGTCGCACCGGAAAACAATCACGCGCCTTTATGAGAGCCCGTGGTATGTACTCTGAGTCAACTCATCTCTTTGTTTGACATGCAGGGATCCTTCTCTCTCACGCATCAACATGAAACAACGCTCCTCTCCGCAATGTGGCTGCCGACATGGTTGTATTTTTTCATTTTTATTTTTTGATGAATATTTTGGAAAAACCCGCGAAGCACTGAAGCCGCAAAACATGAAGCGCGAAGTGGCGAGGGAACACTGTAATTTGGTTTCATTCCACAGGTGGGCATGGGGCTGCACAGGGCAGGAACTGTGCTGGGGTCTCACTCCAGTGAGAACCGAACTGGGGGCACTCCCCAATTCAGCATATGGGTCTGCATGGGCATGACCGGAATTTGATCCTTGGTCCCTGGGGTTTCAAAGTGAGTGCTTAACCCACTGAGCCATCCCGGGTTCCCCTCCGTTCTTAATTTAGGAATCTCCATACTGCCTTCCTTAGTGGTTGTACCAGTTTGCATGCCCACCAGCAGTGTATGAGGGTTCCTTTTTGTCCATAGCCTTTCCAGCACTTGTTATTCCTTGTCTTATTGATTATAGCTATTCTTTTCTTTTAAAGATTTATTTTACTGTTTTTGACAGAAACACAGAGAGACAGAAGAGGGAGGGCCCAGAGCAGTTTCCATAGTTGTACGTCATCAGTTTTCGACATGGTTTTGTTCCACACAGGTGGGTGGGGGCTACACAAGTCGGGAACCGTGCTGGGGGTCCTCCCTCATGGGAGGCAAACCCCCTTGAGCTGGGGGCTGAACCGGGGGCCTCCCACATGGGAAGCCTGCCCAGGCGGGAGCCAAACTGGGGGCCGTCTACATGGGAAGCACACCCCAGTTCTGCTTATGGGTCCGTATTGGCCAGGTCCTGGATTTGATCCTTGGATACTGGGGCTGCAAGATGGGTGCTCAACCCGCTGAGTCATTCCATCATCCCTCTTACAATGTTTTCTCTTGGTTATTTTTTTTCTCACAGTGAGAGACTTCCTGGAAGGTGGGCTTCTCTTTGACTCAGTCGACCTGGTCTCTGTATACCTCCTTGTTGGGAAGATATGGTGGGCAGTGGTATTCTGTGCCTCTGAGATCCTACTGCCACACTGCTTCACAGTTTTCCTGGATCTCTGCCAGCTTCAGTGAGAAGGGTGGGGATGGGTTTTGTTGGAAAAGGTGCAGGTTTGTTTGTGTTATAGGGTTGTGGTGGCTTCCTGGAAGCTGCTGAGTGAATGCAGGTTTTGGATGGAGCTGGGGCTAGGGGCTTGGGGTTGCATGCTTTGAAATAGAATAAGGGGACACAGCCAGGTACTGTGTCCAATGCCACACAGTGCTTGGCTGGGCCCCCACCTCATTGAGGGCCACTCTTCACTTCAGCCACCAGTGCCCTCCCACTGCCGGCACTCCAGCCACCAGTGCCACCAGAACGCCCTCCTGCTCTCACCTCAGTCGCTCCTCTGCTGGTCTCTGGGTAGGTCACTGGGTCCGGGGCGGGTCTCCACATGGCTCCCTTTTTTTCTCTCTCACTCGCCTCCCTTTCTCTGGCTGTAGGTATTTTCTTGTGATGAGTGGGTCTCAGCTGAGGCTCTGTGTTGCTTAGGGATTCTCTGGTTGGATTTTAGTTCAATGTGTTGTTCTTTCCCTTTTCAGGAGAGGTCTCCAGATCCTCTCACGCCACCATCTTGATGTCATCTCCCTTTTCAGGAATTATTTCTTCAAATAAATTCTCTATCCCTTGCGTTCTCACTTCTCCTTCAGGTTCTCTGCAATACAAATGTTGTTATGCTTGATTTAGTCCCAGAGGTCTCTAAACTATTCTCATTTAAAAAAAATTTTGTGGCTGTTTTATGTGGTTGTTTTCTGCTATCTTATCTTCAAGATTACGGATTCCATCCTCTGCTTCATCTGGTCTTACGGTATTCCTCATTTGGGGTATTGTATTCTTCACTTCTGACTTTTTTGTTTCTATGTCCATTTTTTATGCTTACTGTCTCTTTGTTGAAGTTCTCACTAAGTTCCTTGATCATCCTAATAACCATTGTTTTGAACTCTGTATCTCATAGGTTGCTTGCCTCCATTTCATTTAGTTCTTTTTTTGCAGTTTTCTCTTATGTCATTTGGGATGTATTTGTTTTCTCATTTTGGCCCCTCTCTGTATTTGTTTCTGTGTATTAGGTAGAACTGCTATCTATTTTCCTAGTTGACTGTGTGACCAATACTTTGGTCTTTAAAATAAAAATCTCTTTGTTTATTCATATGGTATTATTTACCCTAACTCTTTTGTTTCCTTATATATATGCTTTGTTTTTGTGTGTAATTTTAAGAAGGCATTTCTTACCTGTTCGTGTTTCAGATAAAATTTCTCACATTTGTGTTATATTTTCAAGGATTGTATTTGTTTTTTAAAGAGGACCACAATGTAGCTCAGTTCCTGTAGGGCCCAGTGTACTAAAATTATACTTTGAGGTTCAGTTCAAGTAAAACATGATGATTTGCAGAACTGTAGATCTAAATGTTGGTGTTAATTTCAATGTAATGTGGTTACCTTATTACAGATTTGTGGGGGAGGATTTCTTTTTTTATTTTTTATTTTATTGGTTTTAACAGAGAGACAGAGAGAGAGATACAGAGACAGAGAGAGAACTGAACTGGGAGAGCTCCCCAGTTCAGCATATGGGTCCACACGGGCCGGGGCCGGGATTCAATCCTCGGTCCATGGCACTGCAAAGTGAGCGCTTAACCCACTGAGCCATCCCGGCTTCCCCTGGGGGAGAGGGAGGGGAGGATTTCTGAGTCTTCTTTTAAAATATATAATTAAATAATTTTTTTACTAGATTTACCATGCTGTGCAGCTATCTCCAGAGCCCAGTTTTAGGACATTTACATCAGTCAAAAAAGTTTTCTTTTGCTGATTTTAAGTCATTTTCACCTTCAGTCTACCATAAAGTTTAAAAAAAATCAGCTGGTGTATTTAGACATCCTTTAGTATAGTGTCATGCTACAGCTTAGTAGTAAAAACCTTAATCCATAAGCCTTTTTTACTTTTAAGAGATTGAAAAAAATTTTTTTAATCTAGCTCTTTATTTCTTTCCACTCAGATCAATTTATTTGATTAGTAGGTTTAAAGTAATATGAATTAGGAATGTTTAAGCCTAGTAGACATTCTTTCATTTTCTAATTGGCTACTCAGAATCTACTATATGAAGAGAAAATAAGAAGATAATTAAGAGAAACTTATCTATAGTTCCATGATGATACAGCTGTGGAGGTCTTGTCTGATGGTTGCTTATGTCTGGAAAACTATTGTATTTCTGTTGTCTTGATCTGAGTAACTCCCACAGAATTACTTTTCCCCAAGCTTATTCTCCACATGGTGTATTTTAAGAATTTTGAGGATAAATAGCATAATGTACCAAATTAGGTAGTTCAACTTTCTCACTTTGTATGTCTCTCCAACCTTAGGTTTTTAAGTTTGTAGGTAAGGCTCTTTCACACAAAAAAATCTGAAGAATATGTTTGGATAATATGATAACAATTTTTAGTTTTAACCCTTTTAATGCGGTGGGCCGATATATCTGCTCATATGTAGACCATAGCTAAAAGCACTATTATAACTTATTATACATTTTTTTTGTATGATGCATGGTTATTGTCCTATCTAAAGTGTGAATTCTCTGCTTTATATAACACATTTTTGTTATTTTTTATGAATTCTAAATACTTTTCATGAAGCATAAGTCTTACTATAATTTTGACGTTGATTTGTTTATGTGTTGGGAAGCTCAGCCTAATAGTACACTTGTTTTTTTACCCTTCGCATTTCTTGCTAGTACTGCTGGCAGAAGGTAGTACTAAGAGGGTTAATTAGCAGATTAATTAAAATATATACTACTAATAAAATGTAATCGGAGTTTTTGATAAATGCTTTTTTCTCTTTAATTTAAAAGAGCCTTGCAATTGCGAGATCTGAGGTTCAATTCCCCGCCCCAGCCCCCAACCCCGTATGCTGAACTGCAGCGCAACTGGTAACCCCTGGGATTGCTCAGCAGTGAAGGTTCTTGCCTCTCATGTAGGAGGCCTCCAGTTCAGTTCTCTATCTCTCACTCCCTTTCCTTTTCTCACCTTATCTCAAAAATAATAAAATTGGGGATGCTGCAATGGCTCAGTGGTTAAGCGGTAGTCTTGCAGCCCCAGGGTCCAAGGATTGAATCCCAGCCCAGGCCTGTGAGGACCCATATGCTGGGCTGGGGTGTGGCCCCAATTTGGTTCTCACCAGAGCAAGCTTCTCATGTCGGAGGCCCTCAATTTGGCCCCCAGCTTGAGAGGGCATGCCTTCCATGTGGGAGCCCCCCACCTCCCCAAGCCCAGGTCCTGCTCTGTGCAGCTCCCTTCCCACCTGTGTGGAATGAAACTATGTTGAAAACTGATGATGTAAAACTATAGAGCTTGTTCTGGGCCCTCCACGTTTCTCTGTCTCTCTCTGTCGGTAAAAAACGGTAAAATGAATCTTTAAAAAATAATAATAAAAAAAAAAAATTAAGAGTAAAAGAGACTTGCTGGGATGGACATGGAATTAACCATTATTGAACATCTCTTGGGTAAGCAGACCCATTTTATAATCACTGCTTTTGTGATGTAATAAAAAAGAACGTTGGCTTGGAATCAGATAAACCTGAATTTCATAAATCCTAGCTCTGGCATTTATGAGTTCTATAACTTTAAGCAAATTGCTTCTCTCTGAGCCTTTGTTTTCCTATTATAAACAATACAGTACTTTCTACTTGCATATAGAGTGTATAAGGAATGTGATGTAAAATAGGTGCTCAGTTAATGCTGTTTTATTAATGTGAAGATGAGGGCTCAGAGAATTTTGTTGCACTGCTAGTGACAAATAGCTGACTCCAAAGCTCATGCTTTTCTAAATCATTATTGTTTGCTTCCCAGTTAGAAAAGGAAATAGAAGGAATCAAAAGCGACTGTGTCATCCTGGAGTTCATATTAGGTAGAGATTCATAGAAAAGATGGTTTGTGAAGGTTCAGAAAAAAAGATTGGAAATGACCACAGATTGTATAAATAGTATTTATAGAAGGCTCTTAAATGTGAAACCTATTATTAAAATAAAAAATTTCTATCAAGGGCAGAAAAACATGACTCATTTAAAGAAATTATTATGACTTCCACATAAGTCATTTCTAATAAGCTTTAAAAGAAAACATGTCAAGTATACCCACATAAATAATGGTTAATACAAAAAAGTCATGTGTCAGAATTTGAGGATGCTAGAGCTCAGAATGGGTTAAAATTTGCAAAATCCTTATGGACAACAGAAAGGGCTAGTTTTAGCTAAATTCAAAGCAAGATAAGTAAGAAAGAAAGGCTCATATATTGGGCAGTTAACATTAAATAATGAGAACTAAAATCCTATTTTACTTCTCTTAGATCCAGGAGAAAGACAGCCTTGTTTAAGAGGAAATTTTATTCCATGATGTGTTACGTGATAAAGAGCATTTCGTTTCATTAGATAAAATTAGGTCTGTAGTTCTAATGAATTACTTAGAGCATTGAAGCTTCTCTTTGTCTCTGGGTACTTTTGGGTATAGAGAAGACCATTTATATAATTTTTGGTAAAATGATAATGAGTTATTAAAATAGATTAAAAACTTCTTTAAGTTCATCTTATTCTATTAATAAATCTAGCAAGTTTAATATAAACTAAGAATAACTGTGTTTCTGGGTGAATGTGGGGGAATGACACTTTGATTAATATGTTTTAGTAATCTAGTTGAACAGATTAAATCTCCTTTACAATGACCTTCCCTGGTAAAATGGCTTCTGTCCTTTTTTCCTTTTACTGTAATACTCTTCTCATATACTTATATGGCTGGCTCCCTTAATTCTCTAGTTCAAATGTCACCTGATCTAGAGAGATTCTTTCCTGGGTGAGGAAGTTTCCAAGGGGCATCATTTACCTGGACTTCTTCTATGTGAATGGTGATGTGAACCTCACTATACCATAAAATAAAATAGTACCTTTCCTCCTCACTTTCCCTGGTTTATTTTTCTTCCTTGTAATCGTCATACCTGATATTTATTGTTTGTCCTTCCTTTTCAATTATAAGATTTATGAAGGTTGAAGTTATGTTTTGTTCACTGATTTTGATCTCAGGGACTGGAATGATGCCAGGTTTGTGATGGACCCTCAGTGACTTGTTCAGTGAATGAATTTACACTGTACAGTACTTGGAATAGTGTTGGGCAGTAGGAAAATGCACTTTGAATGTTAGCTGTTAATACTATGATTGCTACTTAATTGTATTCCTTATATTTATACATTGAATATACCATATCTTATTTTATTGTTTAGCACTTTATATGTCTTAGGGAGTAAATGTGAAATTTCAACAAACAGGACTTTCCCAAATACTTAACTCTTTTACAGTTAATAAATGAAACTTGTAAATATAGTGAGTCACAGGGTCTCATAAATATTCCAGTATTTCTTAACCAAATCAAATACACTTATATTTTTAAACTTAGTAAAAAATCTGAAGTCAGTTAACTATCTTAAATTTAGAATCATAAGGCTGTTAGATCCTATAATGTTAAATTTCTCTTAAATATTACATGAACTTCAAGAAAAAATAGTTTTGGGGATGCCGGGATAGCTCAGCAGGTTGAGTGCTTGCCTTGCAACCACAGTATCCGGGGATCAAATCCTGGCCCAGCCCATGCAAACCCATATGCTAAACTGCTACTCAATTGGTAACCACCAGAATGGTGGCAAAGGTTCTCACCTCTCATGTGGAAGATCCCAGTTTGTTTCCCACCCTGTGCAGCCCCACATCCACCTGTGTGGAATGAAACTATGCTACAACTAATGATGTACAACTCTGGAGATAACACTGGGCCCTCCTGCCTTATAGCTCTCTTTCTCTCACCTTTTCTCAAACAATAAAATAAATATTTTTAAAAAATACATAGTTTTTAACATAAAAATATTAATGTGATGGTTTTGATATAATTAATGTCAGTATTTGAATCCAATTCAATTTGAGATTGGACAGTCACTTAAGGGAAGCATTTTGTTATCTCAAGCACATTGAAATTTCTGTGATACAGTTTATTTTTTATTTATTTATTTTAAAAAAATTAAAAAAAATTTTTTTTATTGTTTTTGACAGAGAGAGAGAGAGAGAGATACAGAGATACAGAGACAGAGAGAGAACCGAACTGGGGCAACTCCCAAGTTCAGCATATGGGTTCGCATGGGCTGGGGCCAGGATTCGATCCTTGGTCCCCGGCACTGCAAAATGAGTGCTTAACCCACTGAGCCATCCCGGCTTCCCCATTCCTAGTTTTTTGAGGAATCTCCATACTGCCTTCCATAGTGGTTGTACCAATTTACATTCCCACCAGCAGTGTATGAGGGTTCTTTTTTCTCCACAGCCTCTCCAGCACTTGTTACTCTTGTTGATTATAGCCATTCTAACAGGTGTGAGGTGGTAGCTTGTGGTTTTAGTTTGCATTTCTCTAATAGCTAGTGATGATGAGCATTTTTTCATGTATCTGTTGGCTGTATGTTTTCAGGAGAGAAGTGTCTGTTAAGGTCTTCTGCCCATTTTTTAATTGGATCATTTGTTTTGTTGTTGTTGATTTGTATGAGTTCTTTATATATTTTATATATTAGCCCCTTATCAGAGGCACTGTTATTAAATATTTTCTCCCATTCAGATGGTTTTTCCTTTTTACTTTGTTGACGGTTTCCTTTATTGTGTAGAAGCTTTTTAGTTTGATACAGTCCCATTCATTTGTTTTTGCTTTCACTTCTCTTGCCTTTGGGGTCAGGTTCATAAAGTGCTCTCTGAGCCCAAAGTCTAAGTTTAGTACTGATGCTTTCTTCTATGCAGTTTATTGTTTCCGATCTTATGTGGAGGTCTTTAGTCCACTTTGAGTTAATTTTGGTATATGGTGACAGTTCACAATCCAGATTCATTCTTTTGCATGTGGTTTTCTAATTTTCCCAGCACCATTTACTGAAGAGGCTTTCTTTTCTCCATTGTGTATTTTTTGCTTCTTTGTCAAAGATTATCTGTCCATATATTTGTGGGTTTATTTCTGGATTTTTTATTCTGTTCCATTGGTCAGTAGGTCTATTTTTCTGCCAATACCAAGCTGTTTTGATAATTGATGCTTTGTAGCATAGACTGAAGTCAGGGGGCATGTTGCCTCCAGCCTTATTCTTTTTTTGGGACATTGCTGTAGTGATTCAGGGTCTTTTCTGGTTTCATGTAAATTTGATGATTATTTTTTTTTTAGTCTGTTTCTGGAAAGAATGTATGTTAGATTTTGATGGTAGTTGCATTAAATCTGTATATTGCTTTGTGTAATGTGACCATTTTAACTATGTTGATTCTTCCAATCCATGAACATGGAATAACGTTCCATTTCTTTGTATCTTCTTTTAATAGTGTCTTATAGTTTTACATGTATAAGCCCTTCATGTTGTTTGTTAAGTTTATTCCTAAGTATTTTTATTCTTTTTGTTTTGGTCACAAATGGTATCGTTTTTCTCATTTCTTTTTCTGAAATTTCTTTGTATATGAAAATGCTATGGATTTTTGTATATTGATTTTGTATCCTGCAACTTTACTGTATTCATTGATTATTTGTAATAGTTTTCTGGTGCAATCTAGGGATGTTTTATATAAAGGATAATGTCGTATGCAGAAAGTGATAGTTTAACTTCTTCGCTGTAAATTTGGATGCCTTTTATTTCTTTTTCCTGCTTGATGGCTCTGGCCAAAACTTCCAGTACTATGTTGAATAGCAGTGGTAACAGTGGACATCTCTGTCTTGTTCCTGATTTTATAAGAAAAAATTTCAGTTTTTCTCCATTCAGTATGACATTCGCTGAGGGTTTGTCATATATGGCCTTTATTATGTTGAGGTATTTTCCTTCTATACCCATTTTATTAAGATTTTTGATAATAAATGAAGTTTTTTGATAATAAATGGATGTTGTATCTTGTCCAATGCGTTTTATGCATCAATTGATATAAGCATATGTTTTTTATCCTTTATTTTGGTAAGTTTACAGCCTTTTTAAAGTATTTTGTAACTTCATTTTAACTCCTTTGCTTGATCAAAAGAGTTAAACCCCACCCAGGTAGCATCACCACTTGATTCGATTCCAAGAATCTTTCTTTTTCTACCTGGCTAGTGCCACCCGTTTGAAATGATATTTGAATGACAAAGGAACTGAGAGGTATTGATAGCTCTTGTTAATTTATGGTGACTGTAAGTTTGTCAGAAGGCTAGAAACAGGTAGTTTCATTTAAAAAAAATAGTAGTTTTGGAAATCATTTTCCATCCTTTGAGGTGAGCTTGACAAATAATAGGGTAGCCCAAAAGCACTAAGAACATGACATTAATAGGTGCAAAATAACCTTTATTAAATAGTGTTCCAAAGGGATCATTGTCAAACTTAGGTGTATCTTAAAAGGCTATTGTTGCCCTTGTCCATTTTAATATTTTCGTTAATGCTTTGGATAAATATACAGTTGTGCTTATAAATTTCTGAACAACTCAGTTGGCAAGGATAAATGGCTAAAACAACTTAAAATTTTTTGCCTGAAACTGTAGGCAGGAACCTATAGTGGGAGTTGCTTAAAACTGAGGAATTTAAATAAAATAGGAATTTAGTTGAAAAAGAATTCTGTTCAATTCACCAATTTAAAGGCAGTGTACTAAAAATAAAAATGAATTGCAGTTTCTTCAAGAAGCTTATAATCGGGGATGCCAGGAGGGCTCAGTGGGTTGAGAGCTTGTCTTGCAGCCCTGGGGTCTGAGGATCAAATTCAGCTCCTGGCTCATATGGACCCATATGCTGAACTGGGGTGTCGACCCCAGGTCAGTTCTTGCTGGGGTGAGCTTCCCATGTGGGAGACCCCTGGTTCAGCTACCACTTGTTTCTGCCCTGCCTGGACATCCCCATACCCACCTGTGGAATGAAACTATATCGTACAACTATGGCGACAGCTCTGGGCTCACTCACCCCCTTCTCTCTGTCTCTCTTTCTCTGTAGAAAACAATAAAAATAAATCTTTAAGAGAAAAAAAATATAAACCTATAATCAAGTAGGCAATATAGACCTGTCAAACTATAGAAGAATGAAACATACAGAAGCAAGCGAGAGAGCAGTTACCGTATTTTGCCATGTGTAATACACACTTTTTTTGCCCACATTTGTGAAAGATAAAAATAAGGATATACATTATACATGGGTAGTACTAATTCTGTAGCTGTATAAATGTTTTTAGTTTGTTTATGCTTATATGTTAAAAATGTAACTAAAAATCAATAATGATATCCATATGCAAAATAATACCCTGTAATACTACAGTTGACTTGGCTTGGGCCCCAACTTGTCTAGGATCATGCAGCGATTCAGCCTCCCTCACCTCTGCCCTTTTCAGCTCTGGGTTTTCAATCCTCCTGGGGCTGTATTTTGGCCTGTGTTGCCAGGTTCCCAGCTCACTCCCTCTTCTTCCAGGCTCTGGGTCACTGTTTGTGGTCCATCTCTTTCTCTGCCCTTGTATCTGCTTTTGTGTTTTGTTACCTAAAATTTCTTGTACCTAAAATTTCATAATATGTTAAAAAATACTATTTTTTTTATAATATAAAAAACAGATACATAAATATAAACAAATAAAAATTTGAATTAAAAAATTAAAAAAAAAAAGTTATTCTTGAAAGTTTGGGCCAAAAACGTGGGTGCATATTCTACATGGGAGTGCATTGTACATGACAAAATACAGTGATTCAGATGGATCATTGAATTGGGATTTGAGGAAGAAGAGTTTTCCAGGAATTGAATATGGGAGAAAGTCATTGTGCCTTTTTTTATTTTATTGTTTTTGACAGACAGAGGCAGACAGAAGGGAGAAGGCCCAAAGCAGTCTCCATAGTTACACATAATCAGTTAATGACATGGTTTGGTTCCACACAGGTGGGCAGGGGTAATGCAGGGTGGGAACTGGGCTGGGGGCCTCCCATGTGGGAGGCATGCCACCTCGAGCGGGGGGGCAAGAACCAAATTGGGGGCCTGCTGCATGGGAAGCACACCCCAGTTCATCTTACGGGTTCAAACAGGCCGGGGCTGGTATTTGATCTTTGGTACCCAGGGCTGCTAAGCCAGCGCTTAAAACCCACTGAGCCATCCCGGTTATCCCAACTTTTTTTTTTTTTTTTTTTAATTAGGAAAGTTGAAAAATCAGAATCAGGACTGTGTTTATTAAGACATATATTTGTGAGCAGATAAAGAATTGATTGGAATGGGAGACTAATTAGGCTATTATACTTGTTTAAAGTGGTGATAGTCTGAACTGGAGCAGTAACAGTAGGATAGATAGACAGTTTTTTAAAAAGACATTTTAAAAGTAGGGTTTGTTCATTGTATTTTGGTGGGAAAAGGAAAAGAGATATCTCAAAGCTTTTTTAGTGTGGATGGTTAGCTATTTGTCATTAACATTTTAGATGTAGATGGGGTGGGAGTAGGAAGAAAATGACTAGGGATTTGTACTTGTTGAATACAAGGTACTTTTGGGACATCTAGATTGAGAGCTCAGAACAAAACAGGTGTTAGGGATGCCTCCTTTCCTGCACAGTTGAAACTTCACCTGTAACTTTTGACTCCCCAAAATGTAATTACTAGTAGTTTATTGTTGACTGGAAGCCTTACTGATAACAAATACTTGATTAACACATACTTTGTATGTTATATGTATTATATTAGGGGTGGCCAACAAGTTGATCGTGGTCGACAGGTTGATCGCGAGGCCAATTTTGGTCGATCGTCGATTGCTCGCAATGTCAGGTGGAATTCCGTGTACCATGGACTTTGAAGCGATTGTAGAAGACAAAACTTTCTAGCAATAGTTTAATGCATTCTGGGAATTTGCCAAGGTCATAAATTCCTAGAATTCTGACAGCCTGATACTGTGATCTCCGCACACCCAGACAATACATTTTGACTTATGTGTTACACTTATAAATGCGTGAACGCAACAGTTACGACTCGACTCATCCAAGAACACAGTCAGTTAGCTTGAATATTTGGTAGTGTCATACGGTAGCTTCTTTTCTTTTGTATTAACAGTATTATTATCAATCAATATTATTTATCCTCGGTGACCACGTTGAGTTTCAATTTTTCTTCTGTTTAAAATGTAAGTACCTTTTCTTTGTTTTAAAT
>PVKE010043939.1:0-13187 GCA_004027555.1 Craseonycteris thonglongyai | reverse complement strand
AAATGACATACCCAGATCAGCAACATCAGCATCACATGGGATCTTCTTAAATATGCAAATTCTAGGGTTCTACCCCAGACTTAATCACAGTTTCTGTATATGAGGCTTAAAAATCCGTGCTTTTATAAGCCCTCTAGGTGATTGTGATGCACACTAAAGTTTGAGAAGCATTTCTATTTTGGGCTTTTACATTGATTTATGTACATAGTGGGAAGTAAAGATACAATTTTATTTTTTACATATAGATATCCTATTTCCCAGCATCATTTATTACTTACTCTTTCCACCACCACCTCTACATAAATCTTGTTTTCATACATATATATTTCTTGGGGGTTCAGGAGATCAAGTTTGAGAGAATTGATATCTGAACAATATTGAATTTCTATCAGTAAAGATAGTATACCTCCTTCATATTTATTTGGATATTTAATTTTTTTTTCATCAATGTGTTGTAATTTTCAACATACAAATCCTGAATATATTTTGTGAGACTTATACCTGAACATTTAAACACCAGTGCTATTTTAAATGGTGTTTTTAATTACATTTTAATTTCCAGTTGTTCAATACTAGTATATAGAAATATAATTGATTTTGTATATTGAGCTTTAATCCTGTGACTTTGATAAACTCATTTACTATATCAAATTTTTGTAGATCAATGGGATTTTCTAAGTAGACAAAACAACCATTTGCAAATAGAGTTTTTCTTACTTCCCAATTTAAACATACTTTATCTACTTACTTGCACTAGCTAGCGTCTCCAATATGATATTCCGTTATAAGACCAAACATCCCTGACTTACTTCTGATTTTAGCATTCATGCATTCCATCTTTTACTAGAAAGTATCCAGTTAGTTGTAGTTTTTTTGTAATTGCCTTTATCAGAATAAGTAAGTTAGCTTATATTCAATTTTGCTGAGAATTTTATCATGAATGTGAATTAAGTTTTGTCAATATTTTTTCTGCTTCTATTAATACAATGATAATTGGTTTTCTCCATTAGACTGTTTATATAGTAGATTCATTGACCGTTTAGCAAATATTGAACTGGAGTTGATTTGTGGAATGAATTCCATTTGTTTGTGATGCATTAACTGTTTTACATTTTGCTAGATTCAATTTGCTAGTAGTTTGTTGAGGATATTTGTGTCTATATTTATGAGAAATATTGGTCTGTAATTTTATATTCTTGTAATGTCTCTCTAATTTTTATATTGGGATCACGTTGTATCTTTAATGTAACTTGGGTGTTTTGGTTTGTTTCACTTGTTGGTTTCTTTGTTTGGAGTTCTATTTCCAGCTTAATTGAGATAATTGACAAATAACACTGTAAGTTTAAGGTGTACAACCTGTTGATTTGATACACTTATATAGTGCAATAGGATTACCGCCATAGATTTGGGGTGGTAGATGTAAGGAGAATTGGGGGACAAGGTAATAAATGTAAAGGGATTGAGAAGTACAATTTGGTAGTACAAAGTAGTCATGGGGATGTCAAGTAAAGCACAGGGGATATAGTCAATAATATGGTAATAAATATGTACAGTGCCAGGGTACTAGGCTAATCAGGGGGATCACTTCTTAAATTATATAAATGTCTAACCATTATGTTGTATACCTGAAATTAATATCAAATAACATTGAATGCCAACTGTAATTGAAAAAGTTTTTAAAAAAGGAGTGGGGGAAGGTGAAGGGAAATAAGAAGTTCAAGTTTCCGGGTATAAAACAAATAAGTCATGGGGATGTCATGTACAGCATAAAGAATATAGTCAATATTACATGACAGTGTGTTACGGTGTCAGACGGTTGCTGGACTTATCATGATGATAACATCTTTAAGTATATAAATGTTGAATAACTATGGTATATACCTGAAACTAATATTGTATGTTAGCTATAGTCTAATAAAAATCTTTAAAAGTAATGCTGATGCTAAAATCCCTTTTGGCTTTGACTTTTCATGATGTTAGAGAAACTATCATAAAAAAGAGTTATTACATCATGCTTTCTGAAGAGGAAATGGGCTACTTTAAGTAATAATAATGATTATACAGTCACTGGAGGAATTTAAAGAGATTCATGAGTGGGTAGATAGTTGGACTAGATGACTTCTGAAATATTCGTCTACACCAAGAATTTTGATGTAAGCAAATTCTGGGTGTGTCCATGAGGATATTTCTGGATGAGATTAACATTTGAATGGACAGATTGGGTAGAACAGATTGCCTTCCTAAATGTGAGTGAGTTTCATCTAGCCACTGAAGGCCTGAATAGAAAAGTAAGGCAGACTAAGGGAGAATTTGCTCTCCCTGCCTTTTTTTTTTTTTTTTTAAAGCTGAGACACTGATCTTCTCCTGACTTTAAACTTGGACTTGAACTGGAATTTCCCCCATTGGGTCTTTTGGTTCGCTGGTCTCTGGACTCAATCTGAAAATACACCATTTGCTCTCCTGAGTTTCCAGTTTGCCGACCGCAGACCTTGAGATATCTCAGCATCCACAATTACATGAATCAGTTTCTCACAATAAATCTCTTTATACATTCTGTTTTTCTGAAGAACTGTAATTCAGAGATTCTCTAATTACCTTAGAGCTAGCTATAGGTGCTGTTATGAGACAGTATGGGCAATCTTATAAACTGGTATGGTAGGATCTGTACCATGCAGTGACACTGCGTAGGAGGAACAGAAAACCTAGGTTTAAACCCTGGCTTTACAACTCACTTTCTTCATTACCTTTCTTATATTACTTACTTTTTATGTAAAAAATTGAAATAACGACACTTACCTTAGCAGAGATTATGTGAACTAAATTGCCTAGCATACTTTCTAGTGTATTACAGGGCTCAAGAAGAGTGGTTGAATCTTGATTATATTTAGTTCAATCATAGTCCATAGTTTTTGTGAGTGCTGACTCTGGAGTCAACTAAAAATGGGCTAAATCCCAGTTATGCTACTTATGGTCTGTTTTATCTTGACTAATTTATATACTCATTCTTTAATATATTTTATTTATTTATTTATTTTTATTCCTGACACAGAGAGAGAGAGATACAGAGACAGAGAGAGAACTGAACTGGGGGAGCTCCCAGTTCAGCACATGGTTCCGCACGGGCCGGGGCTGGGACTTGATCCTCGGTCCCCGGCACTACAAAGTGAGTGCTTAACCCACTGAGCCATCCCGGCTTCCCCTATATACTCATTCTTAGACTCAGTCTTCTAATCCACAAAATGGGAATACTAATAGCACTTTCCTTATCAATTGCTATGAAGAATAAATGAGATAATGTGCATCATGTTCTTAATAAGGCTAGGCACCCCAGAAACTTTAGCTGTTAATATTTTAATGGCACAACTCATGTACAAACCAAATGGGTGTCTAACAATGGAGTCCATGCCTTAAGTTTTTTATATAACCAACTATTGACAATCCTTATGAAACGAAAAGAATTATAGATAATAGAAACTAATGAGTGCTGTTGAAACATTTATTTTTGCCTTAGAACATAGCCAGACATGCATGTTTTCCATCTTTTTGTCTGTGTCTGTCATCTCTCCCTGCTGCTAGCAGTGCTGCAGCCTGTGAGGAGGGGGGAGGTGAGGACTGAAAGGTGATTGTAGGCAGTGAGGAGAATTGGGGCCAAGCAAGAGAAGGAAGAGTGAGGAGGACACAGATAGGAGGTGAAGAGCTCCGAGACTGCCTGACGTCATCACTATCTGTCATTTAAGAACATGCACTTAATTTCAGACAAATCCTGCCAGGCTTTTTAGAGTGACTCATTTCCATTCTTCCCACTGTGTATTTCCCAGGGCGCAGACCATGAATGTGTAAGAGAGGCCCAGGAAGAATGTAAAATGTAATAAAGTCTGTGCATTGACCTATCCACCTCCTAGCTTCTTAAAAGTGCCTTCAGACGCAATTGGCTGAAGAATGTGTGCAATGGAGGAAGGTCTGGGAGTGGAAACACTAGTAGTGAAGAGAGAACTCTGCCAGCATTTGAGAAATTATGGTAAGCATAAATAAGAGAGTTCTGTCAATCAATGTTTCTGAAAAGTTTTTCCCCATTTAGCAGCCATTAGCAACTAACAAAATACTCCTGAGTTCAGTTGAGTAGATGAGCTGTAAATCCTGCCTCTTCTACACTTGAGGGCAGAAATAACTCTAGTCAAATAACTGTAACTACAGCTTGAATAAAAACACGACTAGAGATAAGATTCTTTTAAAAGGAAAACCATTTTCAGAAAACAAGAAAGCAAAAGAGCACAGAGAGAAATGGACAAATTCATTAAAAAGAATATAATCAAAACTTCGCAGCCTCTCATAGTTCTCTTTGTAAAGAGATAGAGTGTGTGAGGCAAGGGACTCATTATCCTGCTCCTAGCTAGTAATTCATAGAGAAAAGAACCTGGGAATGTGATGGTGCTGCTTAGAGAATTGTAAGTCAGAGATGAGCCCATTAGTTAGCACACTTACTGTTTACATAATGGGGGTTCCATGGAAAGAGTCTCAGTGTATTTTAGAAGCCCCTCCACAGTCCACATACTAAATGCACAATTGGCCACAAAGGATTTTCTTCCATTCTTACATGATTTGCATTTCAGACACTGAAACTGATCATGTGAAACTGATCATGTGAATCACTCCAGAGACAAAGGTGCATCATCTACAAGTAAAAAAGGGAAACACAGCAACACAAGGGAGACACAACATTTTAAACATAGAAAATACTTAAACACCATTGAGACCAGCTCGTATTTCTTTTCTTTTCTTTTCTTTGCAGTGAGCAAAGAGACCATTTTGAATTCATTTTTCTAGAGGAAAATTCTCTCAAACTCTGTAGGTAAGTCTTATTTTTCAATAATGTTTTTCTTCTAAGTTAAAAAAAATTCAGCAAGAATATTAAACAAGTGTAATTCTTACTGTGTTTAATAAACATGCAACATGCCAGTTTTGGTGCTAAGTGACTTGGGCTAGGTGATTTGTGAGTGTATACGTGTGTGTATATACTCTCTTTTTTTGTAAAAATTATTTTATTGTTTGAGAGAAGGTGAAAGAGAGAGAAAAGGAAGAGGGCCCAGAGCAGTCTCCATAGTTGCACATCATTAGTTGTGACATAGATCCATTCCACACAGGTGGATGTGCATAGTGGGAAACAAACCAGGGGCCTCCCACATGGGAGGTGAGAACCTTCGCTGCCATCCTGGCATTTAACAGTTGCGCTATAGTTTAGCATATGGGTTTGCCCGGGCCAGGGCTGGGAATCAAACCCCAGACCTTGCAATTGCGAGGCAAGCGCTCAATCTCTGAGCTATCCCGGCATCCTCTGTATCTTTTCTTTATCCTCATAACACACCTTTAAGATACACGCCATTGTTATCCTCTTTCTAAAGGTGAGGATTCTAAACTAAAGCTATGTTATTTAATATCCTCCAAATCACCTAGTAAGTAAATGGGAGACTTTTAATTTGAATCTGATTCTGGTTGATTCCAAAACTCATTTTTTAATTACATCTGCCTCTTCGGTCTGGCTGCTACTGAAATCAATGTTCACACATTAGTGACCACTGACAAGAGCTTGTCAGCATGTGTGGTTAAAAGCTTTCATACATCCACAGCATGCCTACTGAAAGCAATGGCTGCCTTCCTCCTCTTTCCTCTCTGCCAGCTCATGTGTGTGGCTAATACACCCCTTGCAGTAATTCAGTCTGTTATCCAATGGGGAGCTTTCTATTGAGAACCAAGAGGAATTTCATGCACTTTTATCAGTTCTTTCTCAGATCAACTGCTACTAGTCCAGCTCTCTCAGTGGCTGCTGTGGAAGCACAGGGATAAAGATGATGAGTGTCTACAGATACTTTCATTAAGTAGAAATTGAGTAGCTTGGAAGGATGAATTTCCTTCCTTAATGATCTAATTTGTTCCCACAGAGGAGCTGATATATAATCAGCATCTGATTATATCATATTTTGTGCCCCATATATAATTATTCCATATGTGTTATTCTGTTCTTATCTATAAGACTATGTGAGCTCTTTGAGACCAAGAAATGTACCTCATAATTCTTATAATTCTCCTTAATTTAACTTGAGGCATAGTGTTGCACAAGGGCTTCACTTGGTTGCTTGAGAAAGACAACTATAAAAATACTGTATCAGTCAGCTTTTACAGGATAAAACCACTCCAAACTGTAGTGACTTCAATCAACAACCACTGATTGTGTACATGATTCTGTAGTTCAGTAGTTTGGGCTCAGCTTAGCTAGGCAGTTCTGATTTCTGCTGGACTCAGTCATGTATATTCAATCAATTGCACGTCAACCAGGCTGTTCTGCTCTCAGGGACTTGTTGGCTACTGGTTCTTACAATAGGATTACAAGGGAGCAACAAGGTTATGTGGTTCTCATTATGTGGCAAAAAGGCCTGGGAAGATTCTAAAAATGAGAGGGAAAGTGTATAGAACTGTTTGAAGTCTAGGATTAAAACTGGTTACATGTTTATTTCTGTCATATTACATTGGTCAAAGGAAGTCAAAAGGACAGCCCAAGAAGCAAAGGTGTCTGATATCCGTAACTTGATGGGAAAGCTGAAAAGTTGCTTTCTACCAGAATTATTGAGACTTTATTTTGTGCAAAGTAGTTTTAAAGCTAAAGTCACATTAACTGTGCTGAGATGATTCACAGAAATGGTGCAAGGTCACACGAATTAGTGACTTAGAACTGTCTGGATCTAATGCAGCACTTGCCACTCAACACTGTCTCTTCATTAAAGACTAGGATTAAAACAATATATCTTAGTTAATTTGCTTGGCATATCACTTCAGGCAACACTTCTTTAGACACCGTAACTTAAAACATAAAATGATTTTTATCATATTTTTAGATGCATCCAACACCATTTTTCATAACTTGGGCATTGGAGTTCCAAAGATAGTTCAAACACTGGCTTTCCCACTTAACTGCCTTACTAGTTCTGGGTAGATAACATCTTTGAGTCTCAATATCCTTATCTGTAAAATGGTAACAATACACCTATCATATAGAGCTGTTATGAAAATTAAACTAATGTATATAGAGTGCTTAGTATAGAGTGTCACACAAGAAACTCAATAAATAAATGTACCTGCATATATTATACATGTATATTCATATATTCATATATATATATATATATATTTACTTGAGCAACATCTGCCAAGTAGTATACTAATTAGGCTGACCAGACATAGTGTTTTAAATGGGACAGAAAACAATGGTATTGTCCCATTTCAAATGGTGTATATGGACAGCCTGCTGACACTGAATTTTTCCCAGGGAGACTAGGCTGACCATAAGTACCATTTGAAACAGGACAGTACTGTTGTTATCTCTCCTGTTTAAAATGGTACATCCAACCAGTCTAATACTAATGCCTTTTTTTTCTTTAATATGTCAGAGAACCAGCCTATTTATGGAATTATAGGAAATACTAAAGATGAGAAAATACATAATAAATAAATGGCATAAACTTTGCCTTCCATTCACTATAGAGTCAGAACTATCAGGATATTGAAACTCACCTGTTAGAGATGGATTGTAAAAAAGAATGCCAAAGGATATGGAGGTTTTATTTAAATAACTGTATTTTCTACAGTGTGTCCAGAGAAATGCCGTGGGGCTGAAACTTTGACATTTGAAGAAAGCTGCCTTGTTAAATAAATGTATATGCCATTACCTTGAAAGGAGGGCTTTATCTTTGAAGTGTCCTTCAACTTTATGAACATTTCTATTGGAAGGGCAGAAATGCTAAAAGATTCTCTTGACTACTGCCTCATTTAGAAGGTGAATTATTTTTGGACTATTGAATTTTTCGGCTATATAAATGATTTTTGTGTCCAAATTTAAAAAGAAAGTAAGAATTTTAAATAAATATTTGAAACAAAATTAAAAGACTTAGAGGTCTAAAAAAAGTTACCCAAAGCCTCATATCTCTTTTTAGAGAAGACATTTTTCAATGTGTGAATGTATTAGTCTTATATCCATGTAACATCTCAGCAAGACACATCCCAGGCTGCCAGTGTTAACTTTGTCTCTTGGGGTTATAATTTGTAAATAAATTTTTCTACCCTTTTAAGGTAAAAAAAAAATGTACGATTTAAAAAGTCTAGACAATAACACCATTTTAAGTTTTAGGTATAATATTTGTTGTGAGTGTCCCTAGTAGCTGGAATATCTACTTAAATTTTTCAGGTTATATTTAATAAGTAGTGCTATAATAGACTTCAAAATTCCTTTCACCTAGATTTTGCTATGGCTCAAGACATGCATGAGCAAGTGTCAAATACAAAACTACATAATCTTGGGCGTCTTTTAGGTATGACAAACCTGGGTCATACCTGGGTCAAGGTCAAATACTTTTACTTATAGCACTAACCAGACTGGTTCTCTTTTTCCTCAAATATTTCTCTCTCTCCAATGAAATATGATGAGGGCCAGATGTCCCCTTCCACATACGAGTAACAGAAGAGAGCCAGGAAAATAAGAATCTGGGTGCTTGTAGACATATTCCACCACCACCCTCTTCTCCTGAGAGAGAGCTAGAAACTTAATCTCCCTAATGTAAACAAAGTATCCTTGCTAGAGAAGAGGATGATCCCAAGTTCTTAAACTAGGGCATGTAAATAAATATCTGTGGATGGGGAAATTACAACAAATGTCTAAGGTTTGACACCCCTAGGAACATCTCCAGGGCTGTGGGTTTCATCCTTTGAAATGTAAGCACCTGCCTTGGGGGAGACAAATCCCTTACTATCTATTCAGTAATCTTTGAAGTTACAAGGCATGAACTCTGACTCAGGTCACAGTAAAAATTTCCCAGAAAGCCTGACTGTGCAGAAACATAAAAATATTTTCTCTACAGGCCCACAGGTAGCAGAGCTGCCATTTTATGGATGGAAAAACAGAGACCCAAAGAATTACCCGACATTCCCAAGGCCTCTTTATTTAGAAGTGGGAGGCAAGGACATTTAATGAGTCATTCTGACTCCAAAGCTCATGCCTTTATACAACACTGGATTGACAAATTCTATAAGAATTTTAAACAAGTAGTAACTAGAATATGAGCTATTCATGCTCAGGTTTTATAAGTAAGTCAAAACACTTTCTGCTTAACTAGCAAACACTTGAAATTAGCTGTAAGGCCAAAATGGAGAGACAGTGGGTTTTGATTGGTTTGTTGGGGAGAAAAGAGCTTTGAAGTGTGTTCTTCAAAGGCTGGCTGAGCAGAAGTCAGTGGGACAAAAGTGGAGAGGATAGAAAACTTGGAAAATAAGTGTCTCTATTGGCTGGAAGATCTTAAGATATAGGAGAAGGTTCATGAGACGTGGAAATGTGTTCTTAACTAACAAACATTTTTCATTTTACCATGTTGCTAATGGATCTCTATGCCACCGAGAATCATATTTGTCATAGGTGTTCAATGATTTGCTTAGTACCTGGTATAATGAAAGTATCCAGAAATACATTTATTCAAAAGCACAATTTCAGGGGACACCAGGATAGCTCAGTGGTTGAGTGTTTGCCTCACAATTGTGAGATTTAGGGTTTGATTCCCGGCCCTGGCCCATGAACCCCCATATGCTGAACTGCAGTGCAGTGGATAACCCCTGCGATGGTGCCGAAGGTTCTCACCTCCCAGTTTATTTTATTGAATAAGTTAACCATAGCTTCTTTGTAGTTGTTTTAAGCTATTACCAATATCTGGATCACACTTCTCTCCCTCTCTCCCCTTTCCTCTCTCTCACCTTCTGTCAAACAATAAAATAAATCTTAAAAAAAATATATTTATTTATTTTTAAAGGTTTATTTTTTCATTTTTTTGACAGAGAAAGAAAGAGGCAGAGAGAGACAGAGAGAAGGGAGAAGGCCCAGAGTCATCTCCTTAGCTGAATGTCATTAGTTTTCAAATAGTTTTCATTCCACAGGTGGGTGCAGGGCTGTATAGGGCAGGAACCCAGCCAGGTGCCTTCCCCATGGGAAGCATGCCCCACCTCAGCATATGGGTTTGCACAGGCCGGGGCCAGAATTCGATCCTCGGACCCCGGGGTTGCGAGATGAGCATTCAACCTGCTGAGCCATCCAGATTCCCCACCAAAATTTATTTTGATGATGTGCATGAATCCATTCTGAGACTTATCAATTGGGTAGCAGTCAACTAGATGGCTTTGGATGACCTTTTCATCTCCAACATGTAATAATTTTATTATAAGTTTTTAAAGATTTATTTTTTATTGTTTTTGAAAGAGAGAGAGAGAGAGACAAAGAGAAGGGGGAGGGCCCAGAACAGTCTCCATAGTTGCACATCTTTCGTTTTTCCACACAGTTTTATTCCACAGGTGGGCGGGGCTGCACAGGGCAGGAACTGGGCCGGGGTCTCGCCCTGGTGAGAACTGAACTGGGGGCACATCCCCAGTTCAGCATATGGGTCTGCATGGGCTGGGGCAATGATTTGATCCTTGGTCCCCAGGGCTGCAAAGTGAGCGCTTAACCCACTGAGGCATACCAATTTCTCTATAATTTTTTAATTAAGATGAGAAACAATGAAGTTTAGAAGTTTTGCTATTTGCACATTTCACTTTGTCAGTGAAAAACTTCACCTTGTTTATCTATCACTTTCCAAAATGTAGAACAACACTCTTTTCTTGTACTTGATTTTAAAGTCAAACAAAATTTTATAAAGCATTTGGTTTCATCAGCACTTTCGCTAACATTGCAACCTGCAGGGGTTCTCAGTTTTGTAGTTATTTCCCTTTTATTTATACATAAATGAGAGTGAAATGTTCACATAATGGCAGCAAAGCATAAACTCTTCAGCAGATAACCATTTTCAGAAGTTTTGGTGACAGTACTTCCTTAGTAAGTTTTCAGTGACACATATGGGTCTCATTTTTATCTCTGTGTATGCATTTTTTCTATCAATGAAAACTTAGGTGATTCAGGTATTATGAGGAAGAACAATTCATCTCCAAGAAGGAAGGTATTGTGCCTGTGTGCTTATCATGGTATTGTGTTCAGCACACTTTATGCTGGTCCTAAATTAAGGCATTCAAATACTTAATGTTTATAGAACATGAATTGTTTCACAAGATAATGCCCCTCTGCTGGCTACTTTAGCACTAAATATTTCTTGTAATTCAAGAAAATGAGGATACGTTTGGGTAATACCCTCCAAAGAAATGATTTTCTTTTTTAATTTATTTTTATTTATTTATTTTTTGACAGAGAGAAACACAGAGACAGAGACAGAGAGAGAACTGAACTGGTGGAGCTCCCAGTTCAGCATATGGTTCCGCACGGGCTGGGGCCGGGGCCGGGATTCGATCCGTGGTCCCCGGCGCTGCAAAGCTAGCGCTTAACCCACTAAGCCATCCCGGCTTCCCCAGAAATGATTTTCATGCTCCCAAATTGAAAGAAAAGTTACCTGTGTAGAACACAGGTCATAAAACCACAAGTTGAGGTAAAATAATAGAAACTTTGGATATGTATTTGGGTGTGGTACATATGTGCATGTGAGCAATGGAGAAAGAGACAGAGACAGACAGAAAATGCAATGCTTATTTGTATCTAGGTGATTCTATCTGTAGGGTAGAATGTACCCTACAGATAGGATTCTATTGGTGGGATAAAATCTACTCTGCTGATCGGATTCTATCTGTAGGGTAAAATCTACCCTACAGATATAATCAGCTTCCCTCTAGTTTTATGATCTGTCACTGTCTCTACTGGAGAGATTCTCCAGAAGAGAATAATTCAAAGAAAGATTAAGGTGATATCTGTTTAATAGTTTTGTTGATAGCAGGTACGCAAGGTCAAAGCAAAGGTAAAAAACAGCAATTATCTAATAAATCTATATAAACCCTCAGTGTTCACTGAATTCACTTTAATTCAACCAATCACCAAGCATTTATTGAATGCATGCATCTTGCATTTTTTGTGCACCTTAAGGAAAATTTGGACTAAGATATATACCATATATACATACACACACACACACACACATATATATATGTGTATAAATAATGGTGTATATGTGGTATATATACACATGCACATACATGCCATATATATGGTGTGTGTATATATGTGTATATATATATATATATATATATATATATATATATATATATATATATATATATATTAACCACTGTATGGTTTCCCATTTAAAGTACACAATTAATATTTTTATTTTATTCATGGAATTGAGCAACCGTCATCACAATCTAATTTTAGTATATGTATACTGAAAAGAAGTGGGGACAATTGTCCAGAAATCGTGCACAATCTCAGTTTTAGAGGCATTTAAAAGATTATCTAATGCAAGCCTCATTAGATGCCTGAATCTATAGATCATCTAGCCCACTTCAGAGAGCTATCTTCATCGGTCTCTCTGTAACTTCCATCCCTTACCACTAACTCTATATTGTAACTCATTGGTGGATATTGCTTATAGTTTTGTTTGTGATTATCCAAGCTTGGCAAGTTAGAATGACAATGTTGTACAGCTTTCAGCCAATTCATAGAAATAGTCTTATGCAGACTTTTTTTATTGTTTAGAAAAAAACGCAAGCCAATACCATGCTAATGTTAACAGTTTAGATAGTGAGTGTACTCAGAAATTAGAAAATAACTTTGTACTAGTGAGCAGGGGCCTGCTAGAATAATGTTCTAATTTATTAAACTTGTCTTCCTAGGAAAGATAAAGTAGTTGAGACAAAGTAGTAAGATCTCTTGTAAGTGATCGCGATTTTAGGAGAAAATGAGTCGACAATAGATAAGCCCTTTATTCTGATGTAACAACGTCATGAAGAAAGACCAGTGAGAAGCTGGTTTTGCATTGATAGAGAACCTGGAGAAAAATGTGAAAATTTTGTCTTTTTAATAAGCAGCTTTACTCAGATGTAATTAATGCACTGTATGGTTTCCCATTTAAAGTGCACAATTAATTATTTTTTAGTATACTCATGGAGTTGTGCAACCATCATCACTATCTAATTTTAGAACATTCTTATCACAACAAAAGAAACCCCATGCCCATTAGCAGTTGCCCCTAGCTCTCACCACCCCCCCCCCCCCAGCCCTAGGCGAACACTAACCTACTTTACCTGGATAAAGTTGCCCATTCTGAATATTTTATATAAATGAA